>PVKS010005229.1:0-43553 GCA_004027875.1 Aplodontia rufa
AAGGGTAAATGCCTATATAACAGAATATAAAATCTTTCTTCAATTTCCTTTAAGACTCCCTCCAGTGCTGGGAGCCATGCCTGGAATTCCAGCAACTCAGGAGGCTGAGGCAGGAGGATCACAAGTTGGAGGCTAGCCTTAGCAACTCAGTGGAAGCCTGAGAGAATTAGTGTGACCCTGTCCCAAAAATAAAAAAATAAAAATAAAAAGAAATCGGGTTATAGCTCAGCAGTAGAGCACCCCTCAGTTCAATCTCAAAAAACAAAACAAAAATCCCTCCAGTGGGGGTGGCTACAGCTTCTTACCACTGACATCTGTTCAAAGATACTCTGCATTATTTCGTATTTAGCACATCGAGAAAATGTCCACAATTATGTAATACAACATGGATATTTGTGTAGGAGGCCATTAACTTTCATCCTTAACCAAATGAACTTCCTATTGAAGAGGAAAGAGGCCATTAAAAGTTCAAATTGGAAAGTTTCTTACGTGCTGAAAACCTCCGCCTTACCATTCCATCGGTGCCAACTTAGCTCACCTCCTCAGCAATGGGGTGCTCTCGTCCGTTTTAAAGCTGAGGACATGGGCGCTTCCCTCCCTCATGCTGAGGGGCTTCAGGCCATTCTCTCTCTCTCTCCCCTGTAACCAGAGGGCCCTCTCACCTTAACCTTCCCCACTTCTCAGCACATCCACTCTAACATGCTTGGGGCTTACACGTGCTGCCCAGGACAGAGCAGCCCTGATCTGGGTTTTCCACTTCATCCCCCTCCATTTGCTTTTCTGCTCCCTGCTGCTATGCCCCTTGCCTGATCCCCAGGCACTTCCTTCCTGCAGAGCACATTCTTCCAAGTTCACCTGGAGTCTCGAGAGAGCACTGCACACCAGCCTTGACTCTCTTCCTGCGCGGCTTTCCCTTGGGGTCTGGGATCTCACTGATTTCCCTTTTCCTCCCCAATCTCAGGTCCCACCCTCTCAGTGAGCTCTTCAGGATCCTCTCTCCCCACTCCTCCAGGCAGCCCTCCTCCTTGGACTCTCTGGGCTGTTGCATGCACACCCAAGGCTTCAACGTTCACAGACACCGAGGACTCAAATTCTGAAGGCATCTCCTGCCTGAACCTTTCCCTGAGGTCAACCACTAATCTCTATCTAGGTCCCCTGTGGGCATCTCACGTGCCATGTCCTCTAACACCAAGGCTCGTTGCTATACAAACTCCTTTCTTGAATTCCCCACAAGTTCCCAGTTCTCTGCCTCCTTTCCTCACACTCAACAGAATGGCAAACCAGTTTTCTTTGGTCTGAACACCTGTGGTAACCAGCTCAGTCTTCCTATACCCAGGCCTCATCCACTCATCCTCCACAAAGCTGTCTTAGCAAGTTGCAAAAATGTAGATCTGATGTCCTCTCCCTCTCCACTGACTGAATAGTAAAGGCCAAACTCTTGAGCACATCACAGATTTCAGCCTCCTCTCCCACCACTTCCCATGGGTTCCTAAATTAGTGTCTGGGAGTCCTCTTCGGGGTTGCTATGATAAAATGCCTGAGGCTGGGAACTTCCTAAAGAAAAGAGGTTTAGCTGGTTCATAGTTCTGGAGACTGAAAGTTCAATGCGGGATGGTCCTAACTAGTTGGCCTTCTAGCTTTGTCACAACCAGGCAGATGGCATCACATGGCAGGGAGTCCATGCAAGAGATGGGTAGCAAGTGAGCAGGGTGGTACTAAGGTCATTTTAAAAAAAATTTTTGGTAGTACTGGGTTCAGTTACTCAGGGATTCACACATGTTAGCTAAGTGTTAAATCCTCAATCTTTTTTAAATTTTATTTTGAAGCAGGGTCTCACTATGTTGCCCAGGCTGGCCTCAAATCTGTGATCCTCCTGCCTCAGATTTCCCAAGTACCTGAGATAACCAGTGTACACCACTGTGCCTGGTTAGGCTCTTCTACATGTACATGTAACAACCCACTCTCATGGAAACTAAGCTGTTGCTCCACAACTACAGGGATCTCTTCTGAGGGTAGAGTTCCCATGACCTGATTGTCTCCCTCAAATCCCCCACCATCTCAATACTGGCACAGTGGGGAATTGGGCCTCAACATGGGGTTTGGTAGGGACAAACCACACTCAAACCACGGCAGCAACACTAGAGTATTTGTAATTTCCTTTCAAACTTATCACACCCTCTTATTCCAATTTCTTATTTATGTGATGCAAACTTCTTCTTTTTCCTTCACCTTTTTTGACTGACCCACCCAGATTAGGTGTCCCTGGCAAGGAGAAAAAGCAATAGGAACTTCCACACACTGAACAGATTTTAAATTGGTTTAGTTTAGACAAAACAGGTTGACACTATGCAGTAGTAAATTACTATCCAGTACTACTAAGTTACCAACATATATATCCTATGATCCAGAAATTTACTCAAGAAAAAAAGCTGTTTAGATGATGAGATGGACCCTGTGTCCATCATGCCCCAATTTATTGACAAATATTATTAGTCACATTTCAATTTGAGGATCTCTCAATGTCTTCAAATGAAAGCAATATGCAATAACTTGAATTGACTTGATAACAATTGCTGGAATTTGGATCTAGAATGTCCTCCCGAAGTCTTAGTTCTCAGTGTGGTGCTACTGGGAGGCACTGGATCCTTTAAGAAGGCGGGGCCTGCTTGGAGGCCTTCTGGTTTTGAAATCAGGTGTGACAGTGCTACCTTCTACCTTCGCTCCTTTCTCTAGACTGATAGGATTTTGATAGGAATTGCACCGAAATCCATACTTTAACAATATTGTCTTTCAATTCATGAATACAAGCTGTCTTTTCATTTACTTGAGAGATGTTAAGCATGCAATGCTTTGTATTTTTTGTTTTTTTAGGAGTATCCTTTTAAAGAGAGAATCAATTTTAATTTTTCATCAGCCCCTTGTTTCCCCAACACTTTGTTGTGTACGTGGCACTGGGGTTTGAACCTGGGACCTTGTGCATGCCAGGCAAGCGCCCCAAGTGCTAAGCTACCTCTCCAGCCCCTTTTGTAATTTTTAATGTACAAGTCTTTTACCCTCTTGGTAAGTTTATTCCCAAGTATTTTTCAGTATGATTTCATGTGGGGTTGCTTTAAGTTCCATTTTTGTATGTTTATTTTGATTCCTTCAGCTTTACTGGATTCATCTGCTCATTTTGGGGGGATGTCTTTAGGGTTTTCTACATAACAATTATATCATCTGCAAACAGATAATTTTACTTCTTCATGATTTGCATGTTTTCAACTTCTCTGCCTCATTGTTCTTGCTAGGATTTCCAGCACTATGTTGAATATTTAAGTGACAAGGAGGGGCATCCTTGCCTTGTTCCTGATCTTAGAGGAAAAGCTCTTAGTTTCCACCTTTGAGTGTGATGCTGACTGCGGGCTTTTTACTTACGATCTTTATTATTTTGAGGTAAATTTCTTTAAACCTAGTTTATTAACATTTTTTTTAATCAACAAAGGTATTGAGTTTTATCAAGTATTTTTTTCTGCATTCTGTACCTATTGAAATGTAATTTTTATCCCTCAATCTCCAAACATTAGTAAAAATAAAGAAGAAAAACAACTGACCAAAGAAAAAGCAAAAACAACCCAATAAGTAAAGCATTTGCTCAGACATTTCTCCAAAGATCATGCAAACTCCACTAATCCATCAATCACCACAAAATGCAAATAAAACACAAAGTTAGATGCAAATACAACCTCACACCTACAAGGATGACCGTGTGTGGGACGGGTGCAATGTTGAAAGCATAGCAAGTATCAGAGGGGATACAGAGAAATTTGAACCATAATACACTGTTGGCGGGAATATAAATGACAGCTGCTATGGAAAAGTGTGACGGTTTCTCAAAAATTAAGAATATAACTATCCTATAATCCAGCAATTCTGCTTCTGAGTATATATATCCAAAAGAACTAAAATCAGGGATTCAGCCAGGCAGTGAGGTGCACATCCATTAATCCCAGCAACTTGGGAGGTTGAGGCAGGAGGATCACAAGTTTGAAGTCAGCCTCAGCAACTTAGTGAGACTATTTGAAAAAGAATAAGGAATACAAAAGGGCAGGGGATGTAGCTCAGTGGTAAAACACCCCTGTGTGTAATCCCTAGTGGAAAAGAAAAACAAAGCAGGAAATCACAACGGTCGCGATAAGGAAACAGTGAAGATGTACAGCAACAGGTGAACATAAAGAAAATGTGATGTCTGCAAACCACGGAAAACCACTGAGCCTCACAGGGGGAAGTCCCGCCATGTACAGCAGGGATGAAACTGCAGACAGACACTACGCTAGGTGGAAGTGAGCTACAGTAAGGACCCCTGCGTGGCTCCACGTGTAGGGAGATCTTCAACACCAAACTCAGGACGGAAAGGAAAATGGTGGTTTCCAGGGCTGTGGAGAGGGGGAAATGGGCATCTGCTGTCCAACAGGTATAGAGTTTCAGCCTGAAGATGCACTTGCCTATAGTTAACAATACTGTATTATACACGTAAAGGTCTGTTAAGAGGGTAGACCTCACTTTAAGTGTTCTTACGCCATTAAAAAAAAAAAAAAAAAAAGCTACCGTTAGAAGAGGCAATTGGCTACCTGTAATCTTACATACGAAATTTCAACCTTAGCAGTTTTACCCTACTTTCCTATCAGTTACTACACAGCCTCCCATTTACCTGTTTAAGTATTTACTGCCCAATACCACTAACCCATTTATAATTACAATTGATCCTGACATATGTGGCAGAAATTGTTACCCAAAATTTGGACACAGAGGCTATACCTAACTCCTGGAGTGGAGGCAAACGCAGAAAGGAAAATCTGTTTACAAGCCTGAAATGCAAAGACTCTTCTTCATGCTTAGAGAAAAGGACACACACACACGAACATGGTAATGCAGAAAAGAGAAGACAAAGAGGAAAGAAACCATGGGCAGACAGTTAGGTCTATTATCAGCAAACTTCCAAAACTAAGGGGAAAAAAATTGCTTCCAAAAGAATGTAACTGTTGGCGACTGAGGCCAACATGATGCCAGAGAAAAGAATTAGTGATAAACAACTCTGTGGAGGGCCCAGCTGGCTTGTAAAAGAATTGGTGGTAAACAACTCTAAGAGGCCCAGCTCTGGCTTGTAATTGGTAAACTGCCTGACTGCATGACTAAGCTATTTGGCTGCTCATTTGTTACAATTGGTTGAATGTGTTTGCACTATATCCCTATTGGTTGTTGCAACAGATATATACCAGGCGTAGGGAGAGGTAGAAGATGATGACACTAGTGAGAGGAGATCCTCCCATGTGGGTGGCAGAATATAGATGACTCTAATAGAGACTCTAGTGGATGACACTGGTGAGAGGAGACCTTCCCATGCAGGTGGCAGAAACCAGACAGTAGTAGCCACTAGTCAGAGAAGCAGTGGCGGCAGAGACAGAGGAGAGCAGCAGAAGAAGCTGAGACAGAGAAGCAGCAGCAGAGGCAGAAGAAGAAAACCTAACATGCAGGCAGTAAGAGAGGAAGAAAAGCCTCAGCGGTAAAAATAGGGACTCTAGTGCATCAGTAGAAACGGGGATTCTAAAGAGAGAAAATGTGAATAGCCTTGACTCTAACTGCAATGTTTTAACACCTTGCCTCTGAAAGAGAGAAGGCGGAGAAGGAAGCGCTTGGAGGCCTTTAGCCGTGGTAAAGGGAGAAGTGAAGCGCTTGGAGAACCCAGGGCCGGTGGGTCTACTTCATTCCCAGTCAACCGTCAATTGAGAGCCATCCGGTTCCTGCCGGCTGGGACCGGACATGTAACCAAAGCAAGGATGTTCAGGTAGGCCTGCATCTCCAAAGCATTTCGGTATCTTCCACATTTATGATACGGGGTGGATAATGTTCCAATGTGCCTACCTCCATTCGAAACACATCGTAGATGAATTCCCATGCCCAGATGGTTAAGAAAAACACAGAGTGGGGAAAAATAAGATCAATTTATTACTCTGTTGTGGCAAGCAACTTAACTGGCCTCCCTAACCAAACTGTACAGTGGCCAAAAATTTACAACTATAGGCATCAGTGGAGACTCACTAAACGCACTGCTGTGGCTTGGATACCATTCGCTCTACACCCATTTGCCAAGTCTCTGATCCATCATTGTGGAATTGGACTGTCAAGAAAACAAAGGGGCTCTTTGATCACTATGTCTTTCAACATACCTGAAAAAGGGTTGACTAAAATCTCCGGAAGTCACATTCATGGTAGACTATGGTATGTGCCACCAAGGAAGGGATACAAAACTTACTTCCAACATGTAGATATGGAGGAGGAGGTAGGTCCACACATCCGTATTTCAGTATAGTAATTCAGGAGGAATTTAACCTAAGACCAAACACATTAGCTAAAAGTGACAACCAAAGACCTATCCACCAAGATAGGTGGATCCACCAAGGCTGGGGCCTACAGCTGAGCTCCCTCATCTGCCCCTCTGTTCCTCACAAGCATATTCTGCACTCAGAGTTTACTACAGGAATTTTAATTCTGCACTTATTATGAGGATAAAATTTTGAAAAAATTTAGTCATCCTGTTCTGGAACATCTACCTGATCAACTGCTGCTAAATGAGTACAGCCACCCCACTCAATGTCCAAAGTCCCTACTCTTTGGGTACCAAGTGGTGTTGCTTTACCAGGAGTTAATGAGGAAGGAGAGAAGTGGGCTTAATATAAAAGACAAGTTCAGGCTAGAGGACAATTTTACTCTGTAGGAATAAAGGCTTGTTAAAAATGTAAAACTGACTTATACGCATTGCTAAAGTTTGAGAAACAATTGCAATCTTCAGTTGTGTAGGAGGAACAATGCATAATACTGTATATCACAGGATAAAGGTGATTGACAATTGACTGAATATTTCAAAATAGCTAGTGAAGAGTTTGAATGTGACAAGTCAATTCTAATATGATCACATGCATTGAAGTGTCACACTGAACCCAATGTGTAAATTAGTATGTGTCAATTATATATAAATTCTGCAACCTTAAGGACAATTGAGAGATCTTCAAATTGAAATGACTAATAATATTTGTCAATAGATTGGGGCATGAGGGACACAGGGTCCATCTCATCAACTACACATATAAAATTTTCCTCCATAGTTTGTTATGGTTTCGATCCGGAATGTCCCCCCAAAGGCTCACATGTTGAGGGCTTGGTACTCACTGTAGTGAGGTTCATAAATGGGGTTTTGGGGATTGGATCAGGAAGGCTCTGATCTCATCAGTGGACCAATTCATTGATAGCTGAATGCACTGCTGGAAGGTGGCGGTCTTGTCCCTGATGTCTCTCCCTCTCCACATCCTGGCTACCATGAGCTCAGAAGCTTCCCTCCTCCCTGCCGGTCTACCATGATGTTCTGCCTCCCCGTGTCAATGCAGCTGGCTGACCATGGACTGAAACCTCCTCGTCCCTCCTTTAACTTGCTTACATCAGGTCACAGCAATAAAAGCTGACTATCAGAGATGCCCCAACTTCTGGAGAACTCTACTTAACACCTTCCTCCTCCATCCCTTAATCCCACTCCAAGAAGGAAGATCAGGCCCCAGTTTTAAGCAAGTAATGACATAGATTCAAAAAAATTCAGTAAAAGTGATGAAGGATTCATAAACCAGATGTTTGTCCAAGAGAAAGAGGTGACAGTGTTTAAGATATGAGAAGGAACAGAAATAGGCAAGGAAGGGATGTTCACTATCTCAAAATGTCTAACACACTGCTGTGCAGAAGGAAGAGGAGGGTTGGCCAGGGAGCTCAGTGACCCAGTACATGCTCAGCATGAAGCAGGTCCTGGGATCAATCCCTAGCACCAAAAAAAGTAGGATGAGGCTTAGGTAGCTCCAAATGGTGTTCCCAGAATTAGAGGTGAGAGGTTACAAGGACACATTTTGCTGTAAGATTCAGAAGATCATCTTAGCACACACCATATGCTAAGACCCTGCTAAGAGTTAAATATACTGTAAGGTTTATGTGGAACATTCCAGCCACTGGCTTTTATCATCCAACTAATAAAACAAAAGTACACATTGTGCTATTTCTCCCACACAGGGTTAATGAACATAAGCATAACCATTTGTAAGCTTCTATAGTTTTTCCTTTTCTTGAAGAGGTTAAGCAAGGATATTGGGAAAGATGATGTCAATCACTGCATGTGAGAAAGAAGGATATTGTCATTATTTTTAAAATTAATGAAATTAATTTAAAATTAATGAAGTAATCTCAAGTGTGTAAAACATTCTAAACAGATCAAAGGTCATATGTTTAAATGTCTATTGTGATAAAATATAATCATTTGCAAAATGTAACAAACAAAAGGTAACACAGTAGGTCACAACCGTAGGTTACTCTAATAACTTTGAGATGCTAATAAATGTTAACAGTGTAATAGAATGTACCTAAGTTGATCTCAGCTAAGTGCTGTTTCCCCAGGTCTTCTGTCAAGAAGGTCTGAGATACACAAGTGCGGTCCCTCACAATAACTGCACACCAAACATCTAACAAATAGTAGCACTGGGGGGAAGCAAAGAATCTCTACATCCTTAATGTAGTGGTTTATTCCACCAGAACAAAAATGAATGGTGGGAACAGAGGAAGGGAGGGATGAGTAAAAAAGGCCCAGCCAGATTCTGCTAGGCCCCACCAGAGAATAAAGAACACAGCTTGACAATCACTGTCCAACAGAATCTAATTTCCTTTATTTCATATCACAGGACCATAAAATATCCATTTCCAGAGCTTAAAATCTCATGAAATATTATCTTGTCTTATAAATTCCAAAGTGTCACTGTATCAGACTGTAATCTCATAAATGCTTTCTCAATACTCTTTCTACCCCCTTTAGAATTACTCTTCAAATGAAAATTTCTTTTCCTATTACCTCTGGAAAAGGATTATGCAGCTGTATTATATCACATCTCATTTTCTTAAGGAAATGAGGAAGACAATGAGATTTGTAGAAGGAATTACAGAAGAGTTGTTCCCTCCACAAGTAAGCTAGCACAGATTTCCCCCAACTATTAATACTGGCCCACAAGCAGGAATGGGGATTAAACAAGGGGGAACTCTGCCACTGAGCTACATTTCCAGCTTCCCCCACCCCCTAAGTTTTTTTTTTTATTGTTGTTGTTTATTTTGTTAGAGAAAGTATCTCCCTAACTTGCCCAGGGTGGCCTCAAACCTGCTATCCTCCTGAGTAGCTGGGATTGCAGATGTGTGCCACTATACCACATCTTTGATTTAGCTAAAGTATTATATCTAGGAACAATCCATTTAAGTTTTAATTTATACAAACTTCCCTTGACAACCAAGAAACTTAAGGATACAATTATTTTCTGAGTCATCTAATCAAGTACTTTATGGTATGGCTAAAAGACCTGACCTCAGACTGCTCTTGTTCTAGTGCAAAAGACAGACCCAATATATCACCAATTAGACTACAGAGCAAAGATTATAAAACTATAAAAAAATAAAGAAATATGGTACAAGCAGAGGAACCTCAGGCCCTGGTACAATGTCCATTCCTCTGAATCCTTTTCCATCTCCCCAACCAGGGTGGCCTTCCCACATCACCACCTCATTTACAGCATTTCAGCTGAAGCCATCCTGTGTGTTTATGCTCATTCTCTCTTCCTCTAAGAGCAGATGATACTCAGCATGAGGAACAACGCCTGGCTCACAGCATGATCTCCATTAACAACTGTTCTAAAATTGCCCAGTGTTCTGAGAAAAAACTTCACACGTGATATCTGAAGCAGGCCTTGAAGAATCCTCAGGTAAAGAAGCCTTTGCAGATGTAAGATCAATGTTAAGCTGCCATAGGAGAACTAACTACTGACCTCTTATGTAAATATCTCATGGTGTTTAAACTTCTCACCTCATCATAACATGTTCCAAAAGCGTAGTTTCTAATATTTTTTTTTAAAAATCTACTTTTGGGAGGAGAGGAGAAGTATAATCTGGGTTCTTACGGAGTCTCATTTTTACTTCAAAACTTTTTCAGACGCTGTATTTAGGGTCTTAAACACCTTCAAAGATGCTGTCCCAACCAAACAGGTGCAATTATCTAAGCTTGGCAAGGCACCTCAGGTGCTTGACTTTAGAACCTTATTTTTCTAAGATGTTCAAGTTAACTTGATGAAGGAATGAAACTATCAAGAAATTACCAAAATTATCGCACATGCCAAAAACACAGCTTATTGTTTAGTGAGGGCTAAAAATGTAGAAACAACATAAAATGACATTTTTCACTGGAATGTAAGCAGCAGCAAGAGGCAGCTGTGACTATCATTTGGCTCTTGGCAAGTACTTCTTCACTGCCACACTCTCCTCTCCCAGCCTGGTAACAGGGCAGTTTCCTGAAGGACATGTTCTGGCCAAGGAAAGGTGGCCCAGGCCATCAAACATTCCGTAAATATCCACTCAGATAGGAGAAGGGTTCATATTATAAGACCAGAAGGGTCCCAACACAGAGAGGGGATCTACAAACCTCTCATTCTATAGAAGAGGACATTGAGGCCAGGTAACCAACGTGAATTTTTTTTTTTTTTTTTTTTTTCTCAAATCCACTTAGTAGAATTCAGCAAACCTGACTTAATCAGATATCGTTTCTGGTATCCTTTGTCTCTTCAAGACATCAAAAATTCCCAAACAATAAAAATGCTCAGCAGGGAAAACGACGCATGGAACAGAAGTGAGACAGGCAATTCTGACTCAGCCCTGCACAAGAGAACCTCAGATGCTCTCAGTTGGCTATGAGACTACTCAACGAATTTTCCCAACACAGAGTTAGGAGTCTCAGTCCTCCTACAAGAACAGGTCCCCATTCGGTTGTAAAGAATAAACAGGATTACAGGAATGCACAGCATCGATTCAGTGAAATTAATCAGCAAGGGTGGGTAAATCAATAAACTGAAGGTGCCTGTTGGTTTAGTGTAGTGCTAGAGGAGTGCTGGCTATCAGAACAGCAGTTTAGTGTCTTGAGACTCCCAAGGTCAGGAACAGAAAAAAAAAAAAAAAAAAATCTGGGCCATGCAAATTTCTTTTGTCATCTGAGTTCAATGGCACTTTGAGCGCCCATGCCTTGCTGCCTTGAGTCATCACTTCCTCTTCCCTGATGAGGACAATTTAGGAAAAAAAAAAAAAAAAACAAATAAACAGTATCTCTGAAACTACACGTTTTATGGGATGGAAGAGGCAGAGAGAAGAGAGGAACCTGATGGTGTAAAATACTGCCTAAGAGTCTTTATTAAAAATGACTAAAACGGGGAGAAAGCCCAGTTAACTAAATGAAATAAAAGTCAATTCTGAGAACAGGGGCAATATTATCGACCTATTTCTACTGATGCAAATAACCTTACAGATCCCTGACTAGTTCTTCTGCATAAGCAATCTGAACATTTGAGCACACAATTTTAAGTAAAACTTAAAATTATCTGCATTCTGGAATGACATTAAGTATTGATGGTTACTTCTTTTCTGAAAAATGCATTACTACGAGGTAGTGCATGCATCTTGTGGGAAACTCAAGAATTAGACATAGATCTATTGTCAAGAATTCTAGAACAACAACAACAAAAGACTTCCCATAGCTGCTTCTTTTGCAATAATTTTATTATATTAAAACTGCTTGAAACAAGTGGACAAAGCCACAGAAACATTTGTTCTGCAAACATCTGTTGTAACTATATCATTATTTATTTTATTGTGGTATAATTTAACTCTACATGTTTTTTCCAAATCCCAATTCTCCAAATATTAGCAAATAAATGATGTGAAGGAAATTTGTCATCTGTCAATTTGTGGTAGAAAGTATAGTTTAAGAATTAAGATTTCACCTCACTCTAAGTCAGATTGGCAAAAATAAAGAATATAAACAATAACAGATGCTGGAAGGGCTGTGGGGAGATAGGAACACCAGCACACTGTTGGTGGAACTGAAGATTGGTACATCTGCTCTCGAAAGCAATGTGGAGAATCCTCAAAAAATTAGAGATTGACCCACCATATGATCCAGGTATCCCTTCTTCTGTGTATTTTCCTAGGAGTTAGAATCAGCACATTACAGCGACAGAGCAAAATCTATGTTCACAGCAGCTCAATTTACAATAGCTAAATTATGGAACCAACTCAGATGCCCTCACTGGATGAATGGATTAAAAAATGTGATATATATATATATATATGTAAAACATATATATACACATATACATACACACACACACACACCATGAAGTTCTATTCAGCAATTAGAAACAATGAAATTGCAGCCTTTGAAGGTAACTGGATGGCAATGAAATAAATCATGCTGAGCAAAGTTAGCCAAACCCAGAGAGTCAAGGTTTGAATGTTTTCACTCATTTGTGAAGGCTGGAACTAAACACAGGCCTGTGTGAAAGGCAGTCAATCTCATGTATTAGACCCAACAAAGGTGTAGCAACATATAATCTGGGGCAATTATAGATATGTATCAGGGAGGATGGGGGAGAAGGCAGGTGAGGGAGAGGAGAGGGAGGGAGAATAGGAAGGTATCTAGGGGATAATTCTGATTTAAGAATATATGCATATCATATGGTTACATTATAGGCATTTTTATTTACAATAAATTTCTTAATTTTAAAAAAAGAATTTGACCTGGAGCTGTGGCTCAGTGGTTGGAGCACTTGCCTGGTATGTGCAAGAACCCAGGTTCAAACCCCAGCACCACATACAGAACTAAGTGTCGGAGAAAAAAGGCCAGATTGGGGGAAGAAAAAAAAAAAAAAGAATTAGACCAAAACCAAGTGAGCCAGGCGTGGTGATGCATGCCTGTAATTCCAGTGGCTCAGGAAGCTGAGACAGGAGGATCACAAGCTCAAACCAGCCTCAGCAACTTAGCAAGGCCCTGATCAACTTAGTGAGACCCTCTCTCAAAATTTTTAAAAAATAATAAAAATGGCTGGAGATGTGGCTCAGTGGTTAAGTGCACCTGGGTTCAATTCCTGGGAACCAAAAAAATAAATTATACCAGTGGGCCATGCATTCCCTGTGTAGTGACAACAGGCTCCATATGCAATATGTGCTCTCATTAATGCAGAAAACAGTCATTTTGATCATCTCTCCTATAATGAATGATATTCATCTTAGAAGCATCTTAATTTTATGTAGTAAATACACTGTTAAAACTTCAGAGTGTATGAAAATTGTTGACACACCCGAAACAGTATCTGAAAGGCATGTGCGTAACAAGGGCTTAAGCAATAGACACTGCCTGGATCCTTCCACAGGGCTCTACTCTGACCTTGGGTCAGTCAGGAAATTACTCAGTTTAGAAATATCCAGGCACATGTTGCTTTTAAGTATTTAAGATGATTAAGAAAAGGGATAAGGCCCTCAATACCACATCTTCAACTTACTTATACTGCTACTATAGCTTAACCTTCTTCTGAAAGTCTTTAAAATCAAAACACGCTACTGACCAGGAGAACGTACACACAGACTGGAGAAACGACTTAATTTCAGCTGGGTTGTCCTCTAGACAGAGCAAGGAAAACTTCTGAATAGAGAAACTCATCCACTTACAGGACTCCTCAATGTGGCTACGTTAATTTAATGTAATGTAAACGAAAAAAGCAAATGCTGAGGCACTGAGAGAGGAGGTCTTTAGGTTCCTCATCTGTCAAATGGAGATAATGCCTTCAGAACATACTGAACTCCCATGTTGAGATAATATAAGGAAAACACCTGGCCCAAAGATCAGTTTCTTCCCTATGCCAAGCCAATAATGATAGATAGCACTGACTACGGGGAATGTGCCATTTGCACTGATAGATGCATGAGCACTAACTCATGAAAACATGCAATCAACACATACTTGGGTTCTGCCTCATCTTTCTGGGTGCTACTTAGACCTGCAAACAGGTTCTTAACTACCAGGAAAGCTTTGTCTCCTGGAAAAGCAAAAAAGTTAATATTTCAGGAACTCAAGAACGACCCAACTAAGTTCCTCTGAATAATGCATGGTGGTCCACACCCAGATCACTAATTTATAATAGGTTTCAACTGCTGATTCCAATAGTCTCTATATACTTATTACTCTCAGAGGAGGAGGAGAAGGCAGGAGAGACTGACCTTGATTTACATTATTTCCAACCAAATGTGGAAAACCTTAGCACAGCGGTTCTCAATCTTGGGCGCTCATTAAAATCACCTGGGAATTCTTCAAAATGCTAAATGCTCAAGCCACACCCCGATTACATCAGAATATCTAGGGGTGGGGGCCAGGCACCCCTACTTTTGAAAGGCCCCCTAGTGATTCAAGATGCAGCCAAGGTTGGGACCTCTGTCCAGGATCACCTTTTTTGACTTCAAATGACTTCAAGCCAACCCAGAGCATTTCACAGCCACTGCTTCTGAGAAGAGCAAGTGCAACAGGATTCCTAACACTGGAACACCACAGGTACCTGCACTTGGGGTCCACACCAAGGGCTAAAAGCTTATTAAGTAGAGGACTGTCCAAGTTCAAGGGAAAACAATGTTTTCAAATAGTTTGCACTTGAACAAAAATAAGTTAGCCAATCTCATGAGGCTAACTCATGAGATTGTACTAATTTGCCACCAAAGCATTAATTTGCCTCTGGCCATTAGGATTTTTTTTCTTTATGAAAAACAAAAGCAAATATCTTAGGAAGGAAAGAGTACAGGAGGGCATCCCCACACACACATACACAACCCACAGAGGCAGAGAGAAGCATGCAGTTCCCGTGGCCGCCTACAAAGCGCCCCTCAGGCTCCCTTCCGCGCAGGGCGGGCGGGTGCGCTCCGGCCCGCGGTCGCTGCACCTGCCAGCGCGCTGTGCCGCCGCACCTGCAGCGCTGCCAGTCCCTCCTACCTTCCAGCAGCTCATCAAGGCTGGTGACCTTCCGGCTGCCGTCGATGGTGTAGATGGTGCGGACGCCCTGGGGAAGGTTCACGTTGTCCGACAGGGAGCGGGTGAGCTCCATAAGGAGGGCATCGAAGGACCGGAAACGGTCGCTGGAGATGGCAAAGACCAGGCCTTTGAAGTAGCGGTCCCCATTCCGGTAGAAACGCGCCTTCTTGGCCTTCTTCTCCGAGCTGAGGGCCTGAAGGGTCCGCGTGCGATAAAAGCTGCAGTGTGCACTGTGCGCCGGGCTGGGGATGAGCCCGTTCCCCTTGGGGCCTGAGCTGCTACTGCCCCCGGAGGAGCTGGGCGCCCCTCTCCGAGACCCGGGCCTTGGCCTTTTGTCGCGTTCCTCAAAATGCTCCAGTTCAATACTCCTGGTGCTGGCCATTGCGGCTGCTCAGAAAGCCGGCCACAAAAAAAATACGTTCCAGGCAGCCTAGGGGCAATGCGAGCAACAGAGCAGGGCCGTCTGGCTACGCGGGGCCTTAAAGCTGCGGCACACCTGGCTCGGGCATCCCGCCCTATCCTCGCAGGTGGAGCCGCGGAGGCGCCCGTCAACCCACGCCCCCAGCTAAAAGTGGCCGCACCTTGCAGCTGCCGAGCTCATTGTCCAGCGCGGCTCGCTCAGTGCCTCCCGCCAGCTGAGGAGCCCCACGCCCCCCCAAGCGCCTCCTCCGCCGGGCCACGCCTCACAACTCCCGCTCGCGAGCCGGCCGGGAGCGGCAAAGTTGGACCGCCCGAGGCTCGCCCGGGCCCGCGGGCGCACACAAAGCTCGGGCGCCCGCCGCAGCTCCGGGCCGCCCACCGCTCCCGGGAGCGCAGAGGGGGAAAGAAGGAAGAGGAGGGGGCGGGGAGCGGGCGTGGGAGAGCGCCCGGCCCCAGCCTGGGGACGCGGCGCCGCCAAGTGCGCGCCCAGGCCCGGCCGGCTCCGCAGAGCGCGCCGTCCGGAGCTCGCAGGGCCGGCCTGGGCCCTTCCTTCCACCGCGCCCGCCCCAGCGGGAAATAATGCAGCCCTCCTCCCACGCAGCCGGCCCGCCCAGCCCACCCGCGAGCATCCGCGCCGACACGGGACTTCGCCGCGCGGCTGTCAGGCCGGGAGAGGGCTTCCCGGCCCTCAAGGTGGCCAAAACCTCCCGGAGCAGGCGCTGGGAGGGGAGCAGAGGCAGGACCGGTCGGTGGGGGGGCGCAGCAGCGCAAGAGGAGCGGCTCCTCCCGGGTCCTAGGCAGCCCCGCCCGCCTGACAGCTACTACCAGGCGCTGCGCGCTCACGGGCGCAGCCGCCGCACGCGCTCCTCCGCCTGGGAAACGTAAACGCGCAGGCCAGAAAAACTACAAAGGAAGGAGAGTCAAGGGCAGGGAGCCTGTCCCTTAACTCGCGTCCCGCGGAGGAACCCAGGCCAAACTAGAGCAGAAATCTGAAACAGCGTTGAGTTTGGGCACAAGGTTTATTTTTTTCTTTTTAATAGCAGATTTGTTGGTTTATTGGAAAATTCTTTGAGAAAACAGCCTTCACACTTCCCATTGCAGATTCGCTAGCATGGTAGATTCAGTAAATGGGTGATCAGAAGTTACTGGCTTCTGAGGAAGCATTTAATCGACGAACATTTATTGAGAATATGCCCTGTGCCAGGCATGGTTTCTATCACTGAGATGCCCAAGCCTAGGAAAGAGAAGATCTCTGCACCCATCCCCCCACCAGCTTACATTAGGGATATTGAATGCTTGTCTGAGCTCAGGAGAGTTCTAACAGTAAGCACCCAAACTACGGGAAATCTTATTTTAGTAGTGTCTGGTCCATAGTAAAAGTGTGTTTTCCAAAGGTTTGTGCAAAACATTAGTTATTTCTGTTTTGCCATTGGAGAAACAAAAATGTTTGGTCCTGATCTCACCCTTAAAACCTTATTCAGTACCCTGATTCTTCTGTGTCCCAGTGCAACAATTCCAAAGTGGCCTTTAAGGTAGAAAGGCATAAACATGTTCCTTGGGATAAATTGAGTCCTGGAAGAGCATGAGGAAACCGACCCAGCCACCTTCAGCAAGGGTGAGAGAGAAAGAGAATCAATTTTACTTCGTTTTTCATTGCGCCAAGACTTAGTTGTGTATGTGGTGCTGAGATTCGAACCAGGGTCCTTGCGCATGCCAGGCAAGCGCAATACAGCTGAGCCACCACTCCAGCCCCCTCAAACTAGTTTTTTTTTTTTAAGAGGAAAACCCTTTAGTATAATGAAGTTCATGTATAATGAGGCCATGACAGGCCTCAACCCAGATGAATTAAATTAGAATTTCTAGGGATAAGCTTCTCCAACTGATTTTTTGTTTTGTTTTGGAGTGTTTGTTTATTTTGTTATCCCTAATGTGTAACTATGGTTTCCATACAAATGGTAACATTAAGGGTCAAAGAGATCCCTGCTTTTACTCAAAATTTAACATACTTATAAATCATGCAATAATTTCATTAAAATGAGAATTATTAGGTCTAGGATGAAGTTTGAGACTCTATATTTCTTACAAGCTCCGAGGTAATGCCAGTGCTGCTGATTTTGGTATAACACTTTGAGACAAGGAATTCAATGGCAAATTCCTTAAGATAAGACTTCACCTAAGTGCAAGTAACTTCAGAACCTATCAACTTTGTAAATGGCTCAAGATGGGCAGTTTATTTGTTTGGTTCTTAGTATTTTTTGGTGGGGGAAAGACTATTTCTATTTCTGTAGTAATAAATTATCCCAAAGTTAGAGACTTGCCACAAGAAATGCCTATTATCTCAGTAGTTTTGGCATCTCGGGAATCTGAAACTCTTTACCTCAGGGTCTCACGTGATTATAGTCAAGATACTGACCAGGGCTGTAGTCATTGGATGGTCTTCCAAGATGCCTCACTTTCTCACAGGAAGCTTACTGTAAGTTCATTGTCATGAGCAACTTTCTGTAGGGCTGTTTGCCTCCAGAGCAAACTTCCAAGAGAGAAGATGGAAGCCATAATGTCTATGATATAGCCTTGGAAGGCATAGTGTATCTTTTGCATAATAGGTTATGCAAATCAACCCTGTTGTTGTGCGAGAAAATTACACATAGGTGTAACAAGTTAGAAATCATTCGGGTTGTGTTGCTGGCTGGTACAACAGGCTACAATAATTTAATCTTTAGGACAGTGATCAATCTCACACACACACACATCTTCTCACATAAGGATCCTTGATAAAAGGTTTGGCCCTTCTTAAATAGCAAATATAATTATATAATATGCTGGCATTTAAAAATTGCTCCCTAACATTATATCCCTAAGATAACTGCTCTTCAACTGGAATGGGGAAAGAAGAAGAAGTATTTCCAAAGCTGTTACTTAGTTTTAAAAAATTGATACTAGCCTTTGCATTTGTTTGTTTGAAGAATCTTTTCTGTGACCCTCATATAAGCGTTAAGATACAATCACTTTTCCTAAAATATTTACTTGATGAATATGATCTATATCAAGACACAGGTGACCAAAATTTGAAGATCTATTCAGGAGCCAAAAAAATAAAAGAGTTTAGTCATTCCGATGCTAAGACAAACGACTTTGGAGGCTCTAGGGCAGCAAGTACTTATAAATGTGGGTTGCTCATGATTTAAAATATATACAAACAAAGCAGATTCTCTTCTTTCATGCTATTGCAGAATTTGAAGAAATTTAAGTGGTAGTTCTTTCTTGAGCTTCTCCTTTTTTCTCACCAAAACACACCATCTGATTTGCCAATCATTCATCCTTCCAGAGATGATCTAATGCTCTTTGGTGGTAGCTAGATCCTGAGTTAAAGGGCTTCCTTAAGAGGGGCTGACCACAGACACCTCTTCACTATCTCCATGTCTGCCTTGATCTTAAATCTCTCTTGGTTATGATTTTCCTCCATACCCTTTCCTAACTCCCTTAACTTAATATGTGTTTGAATGAAGACTTCTGTGTAGAGTATTTTTAAATGGCTTCATTTCTTAGATACAGGTGATTCAAGTACATAATGAGGAATGACCCTTTTCTGTTAATGATATAGAATAATTTTCTATCATGAAATATCTAGTGGATGTGAATTTTTTTTGTTGTTGTTGATATGCAAAAGGGGTCTTCTAAAAGCGACCTTGAGAAGAAAAACTCAACCAGGACAGGCAGAAAAGCCTCTGTTCTTGGTTCTTACACTTTGGACCACACAGGTTAGCAATACAATTTACAACTGTCTTTTAGCTAAGTGGTTGATAACTCCTCCTCCTGCTCAACACCCCTCTCAATTCCACCTTGACTAAGAAATACAATGCAAATTTTCATTTAGCATAATTTGTTTAAATGAGACCCCATAAAGTTTTTGTTTTGTTTTGGTACTGGGGGGCTGAACTCAGGAGCACTTGAAACTGAGCCACATCCCCAGCCCTTTTTATTTTATTTATGTCAAGACCTTCCTACAATGTTGCTTAGGGTCTTGCCAAATTGCAGACTGGCCTCAAACTTGTGATCCTCCTGCCTTAGCCTCTGAAGTCACTGGGATTACAGACATTCACCACTACATTGGGCAGTGGTCATTATATAAGAAATTTAGCTTGAATTTTCCTGGGTTTGCTTCATCTTACCTTTATTTCTCTAATGCCTTGGCTAGTCCTCGTTCTGGCCATAAACTTCTATTTTTAAAGGCAGTGTTCCAGCTCCTCCATTACTTATTACATAAAGGATGCCTGGGAGCCTTTTAGACTGCACTGTGCTGAAAATTTCTGCTGTCTCATGTTTTCAGTCTTGTTCACTCTGTGCCAAGCATTTATCCCAGAAGGAAAAGTGATGAAAAAACTTTTTTCCAGCCTGGTGACTATAGACTTGAGTTTTTGAAACTAAGCATGATTTTTTATTTCATAATCTTTAATATGTGTTTTCAATTAAGCTTTAATGGGAAAGGGTATAAAGCCAAAAGGTTCAGAAAGATATCTCCATCCCTACCCCATAGCTTGCATCCACATTGGAAAAGGGGCTCCCACAAATGTTTTCTCAACTGCTCAACTGTTTCACAGTGGAAGTTTTGCTTTCCTTTTTGCCCATGATTCTTTTCTTTTCTTTTTTTTTAAGAGAGAAGGACAGTGAGAGAGAGAAAATTAATTTTATTTAATTTTTCACGTGGCCCTCCTTGCTTTGACACTTTGCTGTGTACGGGGTGCTGCGGTTTGAACTCGTGTCCTCACGCACGCCAGGCAAGCACTGTAACCACTGAGCCACCGCTCCAGCCCCATTGCCTATGATTCTTATAGCACTTGCATATATATTAATGATTTCATCACAAATATATATATATGAGGAAATTATTAAGACCACCTCTTAAGGTCCACAAAATTCAAATTTAGTTCATTGATTTGACTACAAGTTAGCTCTTTCAATGAAAATACCAGAAAAATGAATTAATTCAAATATGCATGATTTCAATATGTAGAACATACATACTTTTTATGAGAAAAACCATTGGGCCTTTTAACTTCCAAAGTGTCTAGGACAAAGACTTCCATATTTCATGAAAATTCAATATATTCACAATTATATTCAGTTACTTTGCCATTTGCTGGTTCAGCTGCAATAACAATTACAATGACAATAACAAAAGCCATTAAAACCATTTAGCAACAATTTTCATAAGAATTTGATTTTTTTTTCCTCCTAAACCTTCCTAAGAAGAAAATCTGGTCAGCAAGTTTTATCCCTATCCTGGGAGAGAACAGAGGCAGAGCCGAGTGATTTTCCACAATTATTTTAATAATATCAAAACACAATGGAATATTACTATAGTACTCTCACTTTGCTGCTATAGAATCCAATTTCCCCAACCCAGTATAAAATTTGGCCTTTGCACTTAGGCCCTATTTATTTTATTTTTTCATCATTTAAAATTTTAAAAAAATTATTTACACTAATGATAGGTCATGATTTTGGTGGTTTCTTCCCAGTAGCACATTAAATGTTTGTACAAATACTGAAGGTGACAATGTATATTTATGTCATTGTACTTGTTAGATTGAAATAATCACAGTCAGAAGCACTTAAAGTATGAAGAAAATTTTATAATGATTAATAAATGGTTATGACCTAGTTAAAAAAGCACATTATAGACAAGGAAATAAGAACAAAAAGATGAAACAGCAGAGATAAAAATGGGCTCCAGGGTGTGCCACCTCTAGAAAATGTTCCTTGCAGGTTTTCAAAGCCCACTCTTCACAACAATGTCTGTCTCCAGGAATTCATAGTTTAAAATTAATTATTTTTATGTATACAGTAGGTTCATAATGTAAATTAGCTGGTTATTGTAGAGCCAATGTTCTGTATTCCATGTCCATATTTGAAATATCAAAATGTTAAAATAATACATTTATCTTATTCATGGAAATAAAATTACTATTTAGACTTAAGTCAGTAGCCTTTAGTAAATATAAGCTCATTTTCCTATGATATATTTAGATTAAAAATCATCTTGGGGGGCTGGAGTGGTGGCTCAGTGGTTACGGAGCTTGCCTGGTATGTGCAATGATGCAGATTCAAACCCCAGCACCACTTATACAATGAAGTGTGGGAGGGAGAAACTGCAACAGGTGAAACCCAAGCTGGGCATCCATGTTTTGGTATTACCCCTGGATAACAAAGTATACAAACATTGGTTACTGATGGTTTGATAATGTTTCCCCCTCAATTGTATCTCTATATACTTCTTTTTTTTTTTTTTTTTTTAGATTTTTTTTTTTTTTAAAGAGAGAGGGACAGTGAGAGAGGCAGAGAAAGAGAGAAACAACTTTATTTAGTTTTTCACATGGCCTTAGTTGCCCCAACACTCAGTTGTGTACGTGGTGCTGGGGTTTGAACCCGGGTCCTCGTGCTTGCCAGGCAAGCGCCGAAACCGCTGAGCCACCGCTCCAGCCCCTCTATATACTTCTAATAAAAAATAAATAAATAAATAAAAAATGAAGGAAAAAAAACCAATGAAGTGTGGGAGCAATGGAAGCCACATGAAAAACTAAAGAAAACTGATTCTCTCTTTCTCGCTCTCTCACTGTCTCTCTCTTAAGAAAAAAAAAGTCTTGATACTTCACAGAGTCCTACCATCCTAAATGAAATAAGTGATATGGATTATGATGTACTGTTCATAAAATTTTGTACTGTTCATAAAATTTGACCAAAAATTTATATATATATGCATATATATGACATTAAACATTTGAAGTAAAGAACTAAATGCATATGATTATCTGATTGCATTTATCTTTTTTCTTTTTAAGAGAATCAATTTTTTATTTAGTTTTTCATGTGGCTTTCATTCCTTCCACACTTAGTTGTGAACATGTTGCTAGGGTTTGAGCCTGCATCCTCACGCATGCCAGGCAAGTGCCATAACCGCTGAGCCACCGCTCTAGCCCCATATCTTAATGTAACTCATATGTCCATCATTAATAGGTTGGTAGCAGTATAAAATTACAATTCCTTGTAATTTAATTTCATTTGATAATATTTTTCTCCCAAGGATTCCTCTCTGGTGATAAGCACATGAACTCCAAGGGTCTTACTTATTTCAAAGGCTCAGTACTGTGTCCTCAGGAAGAGAACTCAGGAAATGAATCAGCCACTGGAGTGGGAGGGGACCTCTGTCCCAACTGCCTTGGCTGTCAGTGTCCTGCACTGTCTGACACCCTCCGCTGACCAAAGCATGGACCAAAAAACCCTGGGCCTAGCACCCATTTCTGAAGGTGTAGAGACATGTTTCCCTACCCCTGCCCCAACAAATAAGTAGTCCTCTGGCCAACTTATTGTGCTGGGAACAGGATCTTTTCCAAAGTGACTTATCTTCTTTACAACTCAGAGATCAAATGATTGACTTAAAAAGTGTTAAAGGCTGGCTTTTTTTAAAATATTTTTTTAATTTTATTTTTAATTGGTTCAGCATCAACTTACATACTGAAGGGATTCGTTGCTTCACCTTCATACAAGCATACATATTGACATAGTTGCTTTAACCCAATCCTTGTCCAAGATCTACCCCCTTCTCCCACTCCCCAATCCTCTGTAGTTCCCCTAAATTACAGAAATTAGTGACTATATGCATATAATTTACATATTGAGATTATTAGATTTATATGCCTGTCTGGATATATTTGGGATTCTCATAGGAAAGACCAGGTCATATGTAATTACAAATATGTAGAAAATGGGGCATGTTGATGTAATTACAAATAATTTTCCTTTAGATTCCTTTTTGTTAAGGGCTATCTTAATCTATTTGGCCTTCTTGGATTCCTTTAATACACCTTGCACAGCCAGGCTGCTGCTTTGTAACACAATTCAGTGTGTCTTAGTTACCTAGAATGATAAGGGAAGGCCAACTAGAAATGCATGCAGTAGCCCTAACATATTCTTATGCACAACCGTTTTACATTTTAATTCATCTTAATTCAGTGTCTGAGCTCTTGACGTTGAAACTGTTGTTTAAATGGGTGGATGAAACTAGTCCTTCTTTCTTTACTACTGGATGGTGAAAGACCTTCCCTGGAGCACAGGTTTTACCCCAGTGCAGGTTAAGGTTTTGTTGGGGAGAGTATTATAAGGTTGTGAGCTAAATTTAAAGTCCTCCAACAAGAAACTATGATCAATCCACAGATCTTTTTCACTCTGTGATCCAGTGTCAAAACTTTGAAACAGAGATGATATATATATATATAAAGAAATTAGGGTGCATCTCAGGGATACAGTGTTTACCTTTCATGGGTGAGACCCTGGGGGGGAAATTTGTTCAATTTTTTCACATTTAACATCAGAACAAATCTGTAACACTTGAAGAAATGAACTGCTAATAAAGTACTGCTGATTTTCCTTCTTTTAAAAATACAATATTTAAGGGGCTAGAGTAGTGGCTCAGCGGTTACTGCACCTGCCTGGCATGTGCGAGTACTCAGGTTCAAACCCCAGCACCATGTACACAGTGACGAGTTTGGGCAGCAATAGTCACATGAAAAACTAAATAAAATTGATTCTCTCTCTCTCTCTAACTGTTCCTCTCTCTTAAAAAAATAATAAATGTGATATTTATTTATTTGATATTTTGCAGTGCTAGAGGTGGAACCCGAGACTCATGCGTGCTAGGCAACCACTCTACCACTGAGCCATACCCCTACACCCATGGCATAGTTTTCATATCTACAACAACCGTCTTTCATGTGGTACTTTAACTAATAGGTTTCTGTACCTCGTTCCACTTCATGTTAATTAAGACGTGCAACTGGCATAGAACAAATCTTCGGCACAGGCAGAGGGTTGAAGGTTCTCGGACAACTGGAAAGGAACTCAGTTAAGTGTTGGGCACCACTTAGTCACTTCCTATTTTCTAGAAGGAAGGTTGGGTTTTGATTAATTTAGGGAGCTGGGTAAAGAAGGCTAGTACTTTCTAGCGCTTTCCTCAGAGCACCATTAAGAGGATAAAATGAGGCAGTAGCGGTATTCTATTTATTTATTACTGAGGATCAAATGATTCAAAAACTTAATGCCTTATATTGGCCACTTTACTTGGCTCATGATTTTGTGGGTCAGGAATCTGGGAAGAGTTGGGCTGGGTTAAGTTTGTCTCTGAGCTATATGGTACTATCTGGGGTGACTGGTACTGGACTTATCTGTCCAAGATGGCGTCTTCCCCTGTGTGACTGGTGCCCTGATATCTATCTATCTATCTCTCTCTGTTTCTTTGTTTTTCCCTCCCTTTCTACTTCCCCCTTTCTTTCTCCCTCTCTCCCTCCTCCCACCCCCATAATCCATCCCATAATCCTCATGTGGCTTGGGTTTCCTCACAATGTGGCTGAGTCAGGATAGCCAGACTTCAGCCCAGGTGGAAGCTGTCTATCATGACAACCCTCAGAAACTTCAGAATGTTATCCTGTCACATTCTATTAGTCCAGAGAGTCACTCAAACCAGCCCAGATTCAAAAGGAAAGCAACAGCTTCACCTTATAATGGAGGAATAGGATGAGTGTACAGGAAGAAGGAAGGGATGGTGGCCATCTTGGAGACAAGCTGTCTTTATTTCCTAGAGTTTCTATGACAAAGGACCTCAAAAGCCAGGTGTGATGGCACACGTTTGTAATCCCAGCTACTCCAGATTCAAATTCAAGGCCAACTTGAATGTGCAACTTAGACCCTATCTCAAAATGAAAAATAAGTCTGGGGATATGGCTTAGTGGTTAGGTGTCCCTAGGGTCAATCTCCAGCATTTTAAAAAAAAGCAAACAAAAAAACCTGGGGGGGGGTGCATATGGCTTTAAAAAAATAAATATAAATTGATTTGTTTACAGTTGAGGAAACCTGAAGTTCAAAATCGCAGCGTTGGCAGGTCAGCATCTTCTGAGGCTTGAGAGAGAATCCATTCCATGCCCCTCGCCAGCTTCTAGGGGAGGCCAGCAATCCTTGGTATTCCTTTGGTTTGCAGACACATGGCTCCAATCTCTGTTCATGTTTGCATGACTCTCTTCTCCTGATTTTCTCTTAAACACAGCTTTATGTGGAGCAAATGAGCAAGTGAAAATCCCCTCTGAATTAGATCATAAGCAAATGTTATCAGTCAGCTGTGAAATTATTTTTTCCTATCTTCGTTTGGTTTTACACCTATCTAGCACACTCAAAACCGTCTTTACCCTACATTTTCTACCTTATAAAGTTTATTCCAACAATCTCACACTGACAGAAAAAGTCAAGTTCAGTATATAGACATTTTTTTCCTGAATCGTTTGAGAATAAGTTGCCAATGGGATGTCTCATCATCCCTAAATAATTTATTGTGTACTTTCTATAAATAAAAGCATTTTCTTATGCAGCACAATATAATTTACGAAAGTCAGGAAAATGACAGTAACGAACTCCTAGCATCAATTCTACAGAACCCATTTGAATTTGTCCAATGTCCCAATAAGCTCCTCTTAAGCAAAGAATCTAGTGCAGAACTGTGTTTGGTACTTAGCTATTATGCCTGGTTAGTCTCCTTTAGCCTCCAACATTTCCTTAGACTTTCACGACCTTGACACTTTTGAAAAATTCTAGGGCAGTGATTGTGCAGAATTGCTCAGTTTGGGACTTGTCTCATTTTTCTCTTACGATTAGGCTTCGGATGTGTGTCTTTGGCAGGAATTTCACAGATGTGCTGTGCTCTTCTTATATCCTATCTAGTGAGCTCAAGTTCAGAGAGTCTCATCACTGAGGTTGGCTTGATCTCTTGGTACCTGTCAGGCTTCTTCATTGGAGAGGTACTTTTTCACCCTTTATAATTAATACCTGCTTTGTAGGAGGGCACTTTGACAATCATGTAGATATCTTATTCATCTTCCAACTCTCAATATATTCATGTAATTTATCAGTTTGGACTCAGTCTCATATTTGAATTCACTACTATCATTATTTATTTTAAGGGACAAATTATCCCCAACTTAATTAGTGCTTTTTCCAGCTGACTTCCATGTGCTTTTTCTGTCCCCATCATTTTTTAGCACTTCCTCACTTTTAGTTATGTGTTTCGGATGCCTGTTGTGCATTTTTTTAGCCCTAGCCCTGGAGTCTGTCATTGCTCTTCCTTATAATGGAGAAAGGTGTTTAGAAGCCAAGAGTGGAGCCCTAGGGGTGCTCATTTCTAATGGATTACATCTGCTGCGGAGCCTGGGAGCAGACAGAGCCAGGGATCTGCTCCCCTGGAGTAGTTGCCTATCTTGCTTGTCCCCCAGTGACTTTAGGACTGTGTTGTCTGGGAAGGGAAAGAGAAAAGACAAGAGCTCTATTTTGTCCTTAAGTTCTGTTTTATTCAGTGTGTTCTCTACACCAATAGAGCTCCAGTGAGTTATTTATTGTTCCTGGTTGCACAACATCTTTTCCCTGCCTTTGTTAGCTTGCTCTGAGTTTCACTGTGGTGAAATATTCTCTGCTACTCTCAGTCCATATATTTGGACCAATGTTCACCTTACCCCTTGTCCTGACTAGTTTACCACATTGTCCTTGGGTTACTAATTACCTTTCACCCCATTCATTAGAAAAAAATCAGGCATTCATCTATAACTTCTTTCTGTCTCTCATACCCCACATCCAGCTCATTGTCTTCCTTCAAAACACTTTACATATAACCATTTTTGTCTACCTGTCTGAAAATAGAGAGGAGGTCTTAACTAATCTCCTGCCTCCAGTTCTGTTATACTACAGCATAATTTTCATATAGCATTCAGAGTCTTTTAAAACTTTAAGACAGATTATGCCACCCTGTTCAAGAGCCTTTGTTGCCTTCCCCTTACACTCAGAACAAAATCGAATGTCCTTTTGCTATGGTCAATCAGTGCCTATACCAGAAGCTATATAATTTGAGGAAATTATAAAACTACAGATGTCTGGTTCTACTCCCAGAGAGTCGGACTTAATTGATTTGAGCCAACTGATCTGAACATCAGTTTCTCTTGAAAGCTCCCCATTTAATTTACTGTTCAGCCAGAACTGAAAACCACTGCCTACATGATCTGGCTCTGTTTGTCAGACCTCATATTTTATCACTCTTTGTATATGTATTAGTCAGCTTTCTGTTGCTGTAACAAAATACCTGACATAAACAACTTGAAAGGAGAAAATGTTTTATTTTGGCTCACAGTTTGAGAGATTTCAGTCTATTCTTGATTGGCCCTGTTGCTTTGGGCCTGAGGCAACATAGTGCATCATGAAGGAGCACATGGCAGAGGAGATCTGTTCACTTCATGGCAGCTGGGAAGCTAAAAGAGAGACAGGGAGAGGTCAGGATTCCAAAATCCCCTATAAGGATGTGCCCTCAGTGACCTAACTTCCTTCCACTGGGCCTCACCTCCTAAAGGTTCCACCATCTCCAGCTCACATCACAGGTTGGGGACCAAGTCTTAAACACAAGGTCCTTGGGGAACTTTCCATATCCCAGTTATAGCACCATTACTCACTGCAGCCACCCAAGCCTCCACACTGTTCCATGAGCACATAAAACAAGATTCCCCCAAGCATCTGTGTGATGCTGGGTTCGATGACTTCTACCACTAACTACCTGGAATTGGGCCAAACTTAGAGATGAAGGACATGGACCTCCATAAGCCAGACTTACTCCAGACAGCAGCAGCAAGCTTGCCAGGCCACCTATTCTCTAACCAACTGACTAAAAATTGACAGGATTGCACTATCCCTTAAGGTTTGACAATTAACTAGAATAATCCACAAAACTCAGGAAAGCACTTGAATAACTCGGATTTGAACTTCAAGGGTCCACTTATTTGTGGATCTTTGGGGGAGGGGAGACTCCCATTTAATTTACTGAAACTGAACAGATGAATTGTGCAGCCTAGAAATACCAAAAAATTAAGAAGTTAGGTTTGCCATGAATTCATAAAGTACATGTAGATAATGGCCTACAAAATCATATAAAAATTATGTGCAATTAGACCCAGCAAAGGTGTAGCAACACATAATCTAGGGAAGTCATAGATACGTGGTGGGGTGATAGATGTGGGGGAGGGAGAGGGAGGGTAGGAAAGGATCTAAGGAGACAATCAATGTAGCACACTCTTTATCCCCCTGAGTTTCCAAATAATACTTATGCAATCGTTTAATTCTGGAAAACTCACATTCTAAGCATTTATATCACTCATCGGGGCAAAATATAGAAAAATCAAGAGACTGGAGTGTGGGCAATGTGGGGGTAATTCTGGTTTAAGAATGTATGTATATCATATTGTTGCTTTATATGCATTTATGATTGTGCAATAACTCAACTCCTTAATAAAAAGTTTTTTCAAATTATATGAAAACCTTTTATAGAAAGTTAAAATCTATTAAGTGTATATATACACTTACAGACCATACATGGTGCCATTTTCATTTGAGAAAAATATACACCAGTGTAAAGCTGTGGTATATTAAGTCACAACTGCATAAACTAGTGGTTTCATGCTATGCTACTATAACAATTTCAGTCACCCCTTGTTGGTATTGTAGAGTCAATACCCAAAAAGTTATAGTCAGATTTTTGACTATACAGGGGACCTGTCCCCTAACCCCCTTGTTGCTCAAAGGTCAACTGCAAACCTGTGATTTCAGTTTTGTTACAGCAAAAAAAAAAAAAAAAAAAAAAAAAAAGATAAAAATCAGGACCAGCCAAAGAAGTGTGCTATGGCTTGGATCTGGAATGTTGTCCAAAGTCTTGTACTGAAAGTATGTGCCCCCTAGTGCAACAAGGTTCAGAGGTGGGACTTTTTAAGGCAGTAACTGGACCATGAGGACTGTGACCTCAGCAAGGCCCTACTGGGAAGTGGGTCACAGGAGAGGTGCCCTGGGAGGGTTTCTCGCTCTCTCTCTGCTCCTCAGTTGCTGTGAGCAACTTTCCTCCGCCATGCCCTTCTGCTGTGATATTTTTGCCTTGGAACCAGTCAACCATGAACTGAAAGCTTTGTAACCATGAGTCAAAATAAGCCTTTCCTCCTTGAAGTTGTTGCTGTCAAGTGTTTTAGTCACAGTGATGGAAGGCTGACTAACACGAATGGTGTAGAGTTGGAGCATATCACCCCACCCGCTCACTGATGCATTACACACAGAATAGTGCTAGCCCGGAAGCCTTGCTTGAGCTTTATTGCCCTAAGTTGTTTAGAGTCTCATTATATAGGCATGATTGACTGCATCATTAACCACAGGAAGGACTGAACTCAACCTTCAGCCCATCTCCCGCCCCTGCAGGTTAGGCTGATTCCATGTGGGTCACCTCTTCAACCCTCTAATCACAAGTTTGGATTTTTTGGCATGATCAGCCCCCATTGTGAGTCATTTTAGGGTGAACTGTCTGGGATCCCAATTTGAATCACCTCATCAGCACAAACTATTAAGGCCCACCATGAGTGACAAAAATACTCCTGTTAGAATGGGAGAAAACCTTGTCTGCTACACCTCGGACAGAGGGCTAATATCCAGAATATGCAAAGAACTGAAAAAGCTAAACACCAGACTCACAAATAATCCAATCAATAAATGGGCTACAGATCTAAAAAGAAAATTCTCACCAGAGGAAGTCCAGAAAGCCCATAAGTATATGAGAAAATGCTCTACATCATTAGCTATAAGGGAAATGCAAATCAAAACTTCAGTGAGATTCCACCTCACTCCTGTTAGAGTGGCAAAAATGAAGAATATGAACAACAACAGATGCTGGAGAAGCTGTGGGAAAAGAGGAACACTGTCACACTGCTGGTGGGAGCGCAAACTTGTTCAGTCACTCTGGAAAGCAGTGTGGAGACTCCTTAAAAAATTAGGGCTGGAACCATCTTATGACCCAGCTATCCCACTCCTGAGTATTTTCCCAAAAGAGTTAGAATCAGCATATTATAATGATGTGGCTTCATCAATGTTTATAGCAGCTCAATTTACTATTGCTAGACTATGGAACCAACCCAGATGTCCCTCACTGGATGAATGGATACAAAAACTTTGGTACATATACACAATGGATTACTACTCGGCCATTAGAGGAAGATATTATGGCTTTTGAAGTCAAATGGATGGAGATGGAAAGAATTATGCTAAATGAAGTATCCCAATCTCAGAGACTCAAGGGCTGAATGGTTTCTCTCATCTGTGGAAGCTAGAATACATCGGGAAGCAGTATGTTAGATGGCTAAGCTAATAATAACCTCAAATTGTATGACTCTTAACACAATAGGGGGGATTATTGCCTAGGATACCTGGAGGTGTAGGGTGGGGGACAGGGTGGGAGGAGGGCTTAGGAAGAATATCTAGGAGACTGGAGTGTGGGAATATGGGGGAATAATCTCAGAAGGAGATCTCTGACCTCCACGAGACATCCATTTAACTCAGGGGGGCTTCTGGGGGAAACAGAAACATGGGGAACCCACGCGGGGCATCCATGACTTGGCATTAGCCTTGGATAACTAAGTATATATGCATTTGTTCCTGATTGTTTGACAATGTTTCCCCCTCAATTGTAACTCCATATTCATCTAATAAAAAAAAAAACTCCTGTTACTGGGAATTTTCAAGGATTTAGAGGTTGCCTGCCAGGAGCCAGAAACAATGGACAGTCAAATGCCTTAATACACAACACTGGATAAAGATGGGCCTGAGCAGATCTGCCCTGGATATTTTGGTTACAACCTAATAAGCCTCTTGTTTGCTCAAGCCATGTCGAGCTGCATTTTCTGTCACCATCAAGACCCTTCGGTGACCCAAGAACGAATCAATTTCCTGACTCTTGTGACTTCCCTGTCTAGTTTGTTCTATAAGTAATAAAACAGTTCTGATCATGTCACCCTTTGTTGAAAAACCCACAGCACCCAGTTTCTTTAGATGCTTTTTCTTTATCTTTAGTCTAGCCTTCAGGTCGGAATCATTTGTGTCTCTTTTTCTTAGTCTCTCATAATTAATCTTCGATATACACTTGAATTAAATGGCCCACTTGCCTTTCCTCAAATGCCTTTTTTTTCTTTAAGAGGGACAGTGAGAGAGAGAGAGAGAGAGAAAGAAAGTCAATTTCATTTAGTTTTTCATGTGACCTTTGTTGCTCCAACATTTTGTTGTGTACATGGTGCTGGGGTTTGAACTCCTGTCCTCGCGCATGCCAGGCAAGCGCCGTAACCGCCGAGCCACCGCTCCAGCCCCTTCTCAAATGCCTTTTGCACTTTACCACTCTGTACCTTTTTTATTTCATTCTGATTGTTGCCGATATTTGAATCCAAAGACTGGGTTCTTTTTCCCTCTTGGAACTGGAGAACCAATGACAAGACTGAGTGGTGAAGGAGACTTTATTCTTGGCTAGGAATAGGAGAAATGAGAGTTGATTTGAACTCACAAATCACCTTTTTAGCTCTGGGGGGTCAGGATGTTAAAGATACAGGGTAAAAGAAATGAGGGAGAAGGATCAGCTAATAAGGGGGAAGATATTCATATTTTTTGTTATAAAGAAGTAAGAGGCTGTCTGGAATTTCTCTGCAGTCATCCACTTTGAACCAGCCCACATGAAGAGAACTGGTCAGCAGGCCAGTTCTTGCTTGAGGCCAAGCAAGATTAGGTCAAGGAAAAAATTCAGCTAGTTCATCTAGGCAGCACAAGACTGTTTACCAAATTGTGCTCATTAACCTCTTCCATGCATTCTTCTTTGGAAGTAATCTCTCATCATGAACCCTTTGACAGCAAACACTATGTAATGATATGTAACATCTTGTTCATTATTAATATTCTGGGTTTTGTTTTGTTTTGTTTTTTGGTACCAGGGGTTGAATGCAGGGGTGCTTAACCACTGAATCACATCCCCAGCTGTTTTATTTTTTTATTTTGAGACAGGGCCTCACTTTGCTTAGCACCTTGCAAATCCGCTGAGGCTGGCTTTGAACTTGCAATCCTCCTGCCTCAGCCTCTTGAGCTACTTGAATTACAGGTGTGCTCCACTGTGCCCAGCTCTTAATATTTGTTCTTTACTGACATTTGTGTACTTAAAGTATATTAATTAAACTAATATTTAGTGAGTTCTTATAATGTTCTTAGAGTATAAATAAATATAATTAATTTGTGCCCCAAAGAAGTCAATTATCTAATAAAAGAGGAAAATAAACCTTTTATCAATTGTTTTTATAAATCAGTCATTTTCTCTCCCATAACCCGTTTAATGTCTCCTTCTGGAATTCCTATTAGTCCATCAAAGAATGAAGTTGGACCTTCAAATCCCCATGCCTTTTCATCTCTTCTATTTATTTATCTTTGTCCTACACACATACAGGAATACTTTTACAAATTTATTTTCAAGTTTACTCATTCCTCCTTCAGCTGAATCTAATATGACTAACCTATTCATCCAGAGGCAAATTTAAGCAACTTTTTCAAGAAGTTCTAATTTGTTCTTTTAAATTTTTGTCTTTTTTCATAGTGAATTGCCATTTATCTTTTCAGTGCCTTTTATATTTTCAAAACCTAAAATACATACTTAGATTCTGATCTAAGTATGTATTTTAGAGATTTTACTCTATCAAATTTCAAGATAGAAGACCTTCTGTTCATCATATCCCCAATTCTTTTTTATTTATTTATTTATTTATTTATTTATTTATTTATTTGTAGCAGGGTTTGAGCCCAGAAGCACTTAACCACTGAGCCTCATTCCCAGCACTTTTTATATTTTATTTTGAGACAGTGTCTCACTAAGTTGCTTAGGGCTTGGTTAAATTTCTGAGATTGGTTCTGAACTTGGGATCCTCCTGCCTCAGCCTCCTGTGCCACCATGCCCAACATATCCCTGATTCTTTTTTACACACACACACACTCTCTCTCTTTTTATTCATTAAATATGGACTTACAATTAGGAGGGAATCATTATCAATCAAGAACAAATGTATAATCACAGAGCAAGCCAAGGCTGATGCCATTCCATGGTTTTCCCCCTTGGGTTCCCCATGATTCCATATTTCCCCCTATTAAACCCCCATGTTAATTAGACTTCTCATGGAAGTTGAAGGTTTCCCTCTGAGTTGATTTCCCCTTACTCCTTCCCTCCAGCCTCCTTGATATCCTTCCTACTCCCTGCCCCCATCCCTACGTCTCCCAGCATCCTAGGCAAGGTTCCCCCCAAGGTTCCCCCTGTTTGTGTAAAAATTCATACATGTTGAGGTTTTTATTAGCTTAGCCATCTATCATACTGTTTCTGGTTGTATTCTAGCTTCCACAAATGAGAGAAAACATTTGGCCCTTGAGTCTCTGAGTTTGATATCCCCAATTCTTATACACTGTGAACTTTTATTACAAGCCCCCCTTCATCGAGGAGATCTTTGTCTGTGGTCATCTCATTCTGCACTTTGTCCAGGTGTCCCAGAGGCACCACTGGGCCAAGAGTGAAAGTGTCTAGGCTTCAGGTTTTGCGAGATCAGGTGGAGAAAACTCAGACTACATGCTACTGAAAGCAACAGGGTCCTCTAACAGACTTAGTGGTCATCCTCTTGGTCTTCTTGTCTGGAACTAAAACTTTTGAGGGGTATTAGCTTTATGTAGGCCTCTCGGTTCCTACTCCCCCTTCAGGTGCTGTGACAGGTCTTCTGTTGTGATGGACATTAAAACCTGGTCATTACCAAAGCAATACCACCCCCTTCACTCACCTCCCCAGCCTCACTTCTCATTTTAAACAGTCTATCTTTCAATTCCCTCTGTGTTTCTGGCACTTGAGGACTCTTTCTTCCTGTAAAGAGCAGCTAAAAATTAACTTCTTTCGGTTAACTTTTATCCCATGTAAGGACTTAGTGTACTATATTACTGGAACCAGAAGAAAAAAATAGTTAAGTATGCAACTACGTAAGATCTACCTCACCGGAAGAAGGGAGTTTGATACAAGCCGTAATAGAGGAATGGAAGAAATTCGATGGCAATTTGGAAAAGTTAGTAATTAATTGTGATTGTAGGGTTTGGAAAAGTCTTACCTGAATCACTAACAGCTGAATTGGACTTTGAAGAATGGGTAAGATTCTGACAGGAAGAAGGAGAGGGTTGGAGTCTGGTGGAGGAAATTTCAAATGAGGAATGAGCAAATAAATCATTCTGTTAAGTGGATTACAGTTAAGTAGCTGGGCTTGAGTTGGGCGTTGGAGGCAGTCTTGGGGCACTTGGCTGAAAACATGCCAGTATTTCCATATGGGATCTCACCCAGAGCTTTGCATGTAATGCATTCTAGATCCTTCTGGTTGTGCAAATACGTGTGAGAACATGTCACCAGTGCAAAGGATAGAGCCTGAATATACAGAAAATAATACACAGCTTCACTGTATCTCAGCTTCCTCACCTGAAAAAAGGGGCAAAATGATTCCACTCCTAAATTCCTCTTGGTTCTAATATTCTATCCATCCAGCTTAGTGCCAACCCCTAATTAGTTACAATTTAAGCAAGAAAACCATGTGCATAAAAACTTTTTCTTAAGGGTAAATGAATTTCCTTTTCAGGGAGAGTGAGAAAGGCCGTCTTGAAAAATGCTGTTTCGTGCATCGGAAGAACAAGAGAGGATCAGAGGCTGACCTGTTACGGAGCTAGACCTTTATAACCTGCTCAAAGTCACTGCTCTCCTGGGCTAGAGAGACATGGCTTAGAAGTTCCCTTTTGAGGTTCCAGTTTTCAAGAGCTTTCTCTATATGCAGTGTTGTCTCTAAAAATAAACAAAATAGGAAGACTTCTCCTTGGAGGAAACATTTAGCAACAAAAACCACAGAAATTTGAAAGGGAAACTCATTGTCCAACAAAGGAAGGAGAAAAACCTTACTTTCTTCCTTTAAAAAAAAAAAATAGATCTTCCGAGTCCTCTAAAAGTTCCTTGGATAAAAACAAAAAGGAAACAGGACAGTTGAGAATAAATGAGTTTGCATTCGAAATGCATGAACAACCAACCTTCCCTGCATGGTTCAGGAATATTCTTATCCAAAACAATAGAGGGAAAAAAGCCTCGAAAGCTCATTTTTATGTATCCACAGCGCATTTATCCACTGATTTATTCATCTTTTATCTATTACTTTTTCTTTGCTTTTCAGTGGTGACCGTGATTGAACTAAGGGCCTCACACAAGCTAGACCAGGGCTGCATCGTCACGGAGCCACACCCTCAGCCCTTACCCATGAAATCTCTTTTGAGCATTTAGTATGTGTCAGATGTTGTACCAAGCACCAGGCTGGAGACACGACCTGACTTGTAGTTCCAAATTGATCCAACCACAGCCCTTCCCTCTGCGTGGCAGACCTTGTGGACTGGCGGGTTTGATTTTTATTTCATTGGTCTTCTAAAATGTTTTTGACTATTGCAGAGATGGAAAGCTGAAACATTTTAGTTCCCCAGATAGATTTCTGTTCCAATCTGCATGAGATTTTTGGAGGCAAAAATGGAGTGGAGACCATTTTCATGGCTTTGGCCTTATTCAGTTGCAAAGTTATCCAGGTGAAGTTTTCTGGGTAGGAAGGATACTGTGCTCATCCTCCGGGTTTCTGTGTATTGAGAGGGAATTGCCGAGGAGAGGAAGCTGAATGCCATATTTAGCTCTTGGTTCCCACTTCCTGATTTCTCCAGGACAGCTTTGAACCCAGTTGTTTAGGCTGTCACCTCAGAGGAATAGGAATACCTTCCCAATGAATTGCTTCTTACAAGAGGCCCTCGGATTCATTTCTAGGTACCAAGCTCTGCCAAGGATTTTATTAACAACTAATTCCATGTGTTAAATCCTTTTTGTTGTTGTTGTTGAAAATATGAAGAATTATTTATTTCCTGCACTGAAGCATACCTAAAATACACTCCGATGCTGTTTGTAGATAATGATATTAGAAATCTTGGAGATACAACATTTTGGATTGGTTTTTGTCGTAAGTGATCCCTCTATATTCAGTTTCTCTTTCCTTATTAAATTTTGCAATGATGATTAGAATACACACATATGAGATGGTCACTGGAATTGGTAATTATGCAGCAGGGGTTAAGAGAATAGACTGCGGGGCTGGAGCGGTTGCTCAGTGATTACAGCACTTGCCCAGCATGCTCAGGGACACGGGTTCAAACCCAAGTGCCACGTACACAAGCAAGAGTTGGAGTAACAAAAGCCACATGAAAAACTAAATAAAATTGATCCTCTCTCTCCTCTCTCTCTCTCTCTCACTATCCTTCTCTTAAAGAGAGAGAGAGAGAGAATAACAAGTGGGAGCTTCCTGAGAGCTGGAGATTTGGTTCACCATGGATTTCCCAGGCCTGGCACAAAACGGATCCTTAAAATAAGTTTCTTTTGAATGCATTTGTTTGATTCCTGAACTAACATTCGGAAGCTGAATTTCATGGTCCTGCTGGGGAAGCCAGATTGGGTACCCAGTGGTATCATACTCAACCAGGCAGAAATTCTGTGCATCCAGGCAGGGTAGGCAGAAGTAGGTACTGTGACTATTGTAGGTCCTGCCATTATGGATGAACTGAAGATTGTGCCCAAGCCTGGCCCTCCATCACCTAGACTCTGGAATAGCTCAGAAATTAGGCAGGGGCTGGAACAAACAGTAGAGCCAAATCTGGGGTGCATATGTCCTAAGCCTAGTACAACGATTTGTATTCACATGTGGAACATCAACATTCAGGTACACAGTTCTTCTGCAAGCCCAGCCTGGGAAAAATTCAGTTTTCATTCCCTGGGGACCGGAGTGTTTGTGTGTCTGATGATGATCACCTGACTGTCCCTGGCCAGCTGCACATATTATTCCAAAGAGGTGGAATATTTTTTATCTACTAAAATAGCTTCCCAGCATGAAATAGCAAAAGGATTTGGAGCATGGCAGGTCAGCAGATGCCACAGTAATCGTCTGACTTTAGCAAGTTTTCAGATTTCTTTAAACTTTAGTTTCCTAATGTGCCAAATGGGAAAGAAATAGCAGGTAGTTTTTTTGTTTTGTTTTGTTTTGTTTTTAAAGAGAGAGGGACAGTGAGAGAGAGAGAGAGAGGGAGAGAATCAGTTTTATTTAGTTTTTCATGTGGCTTTTGTTGCTTCCGGACTTCATTGTGTATGTGGTGCTGGGGTTTGAATTTGCATACTTGCGCATGCCATGAAAGTGCCGTAGTAACCATCGAGCCACCGCTCCAGCCCCAATAGCTGGTAGTTGTGAAGATTAAATTTATGTGGACCAGGCACAGGTTCTCCCTCCATTCTCCAGCTTAAAAGTGAACCCAAGGATGGGGGAGCGGAGGGGCAAGGAGTTACAGCGGTGACTCAACAGTTACGGTGCTTGCCTGGCATGTGTGAGTATGAGAGTTCAAACCCCAGAACCACACATACAACAAAGTGTCAGAGCAATGAAAGTCACATGAAAAATTAAGTAAAATTGATTCTCTCTCTCATTGTCCCTCTCTCTCTCTCTTAAAAAAAAAAAGTGAACCCATGATTAGCGCTCCCGTCCCCCACACACTCTGAGGGTCTCTGATCACTCCTGAGCTCTCTTTGCTGTGTGCAGTTAGGCTCATGCATTGTTCCCTGAGCACCGACTACTGCAACACACAGAGACTGCGGATGACATAAAGATGGATAATAATTATTTATAATACAGTAACAAATCAATACAATAGGAGTTAGTTGCACGACATGAGGTTGCTTTTTCTGTAGGTCAAAAGTGGCCTAATGACTCTGATATCATATAGTTCACCTTAGCTGTTCTTTTTTTTCCTTCCTGCAGTCCTGGGTCCTAAGCCTGGGCCTTGCATATGCTAGGCAAGTGCTCAACTACCGAGTTACACACCTGCAGACCCTGCTTATCTACTCTTGAAGTGGTTGCAAGCCAGCGATACATATGTAAGTCATTTAAGGAGTGCAGAGGAAGAATACCAAGTGGTACCTGCAATGTGTGTGTGCGCGCGCGTGTGCGTGCGTGCTTTCCTGGAGGGTCAATGCTGGAGTGTTCACCCTACATTTTCTTCTAGGAGTTGCATAGTTTCTGGTAAATTCCCAGGTCTTTGATGCATTTTGAGTTGACTTTTGGGCAGGGTGAGAGACAAGGGTTTAGCTTCATTCTTCTACATATGCATGACTAGTTTTCCCAGCACCACTTGTTTAAAAGGCTGTCTTCTCTCCAGTGTATTTTTTGGCAACTTTGTCAAGGACTGTAGATGTGTGGGTTTGTCTCTGTGTCTTCTATTCTGCTTCATTGGTCTGTGCATGTTTTTATGCCAGTACCATGCAGTTTTTGTTACTATAAGTCTGTGGTACATTTTGAAACCAAGCATTGTGATACTGCTAGCATTAGTCTTTTTACTTAGAATTGCCTTGGCTAGGGGCTGAATGGTGGCTCAGTGGTTGCAGTGCTTGCCTGGCATGCACGAGGATGCAGGTTCGAACCCCAGCACTGCATACACAGCTAAGTGTCAGAGCAATGGAAGCCACGAGAAAAACTAAATTTAATTGATTCCTCTCTCTCTCTCTCACTATCTCTCTTTCTTTAAAAAGAAAAAAAAAAAGAATTGCTTTGGCTCTTCTGGGTCCTTTATTCTTCAAGATGAATTCTAGGACTGTTTTTCTAGTTCTGTGGAGAATGTCGTTGGTATTTTGATGAGGATTGTATTGAATCTGTACATTGTTTTAGGCAGTATGGATATTTTAACAAAGGAAAGAGTACTTCTGATGGGAAAGTTTCAGAAAGAGTTTGACCAATAGGTAGGGGTTCACCTGGGCCTAAAGCTGCCAGCAAAGAGGCTTGTTAGTATTATGGGATAGAAGCCAGACCATGGCTTCACCCTGTGCCCCGGTCCAGTGCCTGGTGCATAACACACTGAGAGGAACAGTGGAACATGGTTTATTTTACAAGAGATAAAGATTTTTTTTTTAGAAATTTATTTGTTGAACAAATAAACATGCTTCTAATGAAACAATTATTTATATTCTGAAAATGTACCTCTTAGAGTCCCCCATTACCCACCCTTGTCTCTTCCCCTCCCCCTCCTTCTAATAAATCTCTACGAATGCTAAAGGTATTTTGTTTTTTAAATATATTTTTTGTTAAGTAGTTGAGTTGTTGTACAATCATAAATGCATACATATAAAGTAACAATATGATATGCTTTGATCTTAAACCATATTACCCCCACATCACCCACACCCCAGTCTCTTGATTCTTCTGTGTTACAGACTTATATCAAATATGAATGTCTATATATGTATGTGTATGTGTGAGTGTGTGTGTGTGTGTGTGTATACACATACATGAATGAATGATTGTGAATTTTCCAGAATTAAATGATTGCATAAATTTTATTTGACTTCTTTTTTTTTTTTTTTCCAGGGCTGAGGACCGAACTCGGGGCCTTGCGCGTGCTAGGCAAGCACTCTGCCAGTGAGCTAAATCCCCAACCCCTATTTGACTTCTTAGGGGGGTAAGGAGTATGTTACATTGCTGATTATCTCCCTAGATCCCTCCCTATCTTCCCTCCCTCTCCCATCCCCCCACTTCTCCCCTCTTCCCTCCATGTCTCTGGTTCCCCTAGATTATGTGTTGCTATGCCCTTGGTGGGACCAATGCATAAGTCTGACAATTTTTCAACCTGATAAAGGTATTTCAATTGGGTTAAGGAGAGCAGAGACCCATTTTTCTAAAAGGGGGTTGCTAAGGAATGTGTATCCGTGATGAAAACAGTAAATTCCCCTAGAGAACATTTATTTCTCAATATCCATTAGCATCTTAACTTGAAAATAAATTTGACATAATAATGAGAAATAGGGTGGATGGAATTTGCCTCAGACTTCACAATGGTAGTTTGTAGGAGTTACTTTTTATTTGATTTTTTAATTTAATTATTAATTAATTTACTTTTCCAGGACAGGGGATTGAACTTAGGGGTGCTACAGCTTCAGTCCTTTTTATTTCTTGTTTTGAGACAGGGTCTCACTATGTTGCTGAGGCTGGCCTCAAATTTGTGATCCTCCTGTCTCAGCCTCCCAAGTTGCTGGTATTAGAGGTATGTGCCACCATGCCTGGCTGTAGTTATGTTTTTAAAAAATTGTTCTAGAATATATGTGGCTTTGCCATTTTAATAATTCAAGTGCACAAGTCAGTGGCGCTAAGAATATTGGTACTGTTATGAAACCATCACCACCCCCAACTTCAGAACTTTTTTCACCACTCCACAGTAAAATTCTGCATCCTTAAAATAGTAACTCACTATTTCCCGCTCTCTCCACCCTCCTACTTTCTGCCTTTATGAATTTGACTACTCTGGTACTGCAAATAAGTGAAATCATGCAATATTTGTTCTTTTGTGACTCAGTTGTTTTACTTAACCTAATATTTTTCAGATCCACCCGTATCGTAACGATAACCAGTGTCAGAGTTTCCTTCCTTTTTAAGGGCCAAATAATATTCCATTATGTATACATATTGCGTTGTATTTATTCACTCATCTTTCTATGGACATTTGTGTTGTTTCTGCCTTTCGGAAGAAGTTACTTTAAATTCAGGTCAGCAAAGACTAGGCTCCTTCAGAGAGCTAGACACTTGCCAGCCTTGGCTGGGAGAATGAAATATAAGCACCAGTCTAGATGCTCTGAAAAACTGGGGGAGAACACTCCAGGTATGCTTTTTGCTTTTCTGCAGGTTAAGATGAAACGAAGCAGGGCCTGAGCATCTGGGCACCAAGCCATGTCCTGATGTCCTTGGGAGACAGGTCAGGGGGTATAATGAACTGGAGACGATGATCCATCAATCCTATCACAACCCCCCACCCAGAGCAAACCATAGCATACTGGTTTTCTTTCTTTCTTTCTTTCTTTCTTTCTTTCTTTCTTTCTTTCTTTCTTTCTTCCTTCCTTCCTTCCTTCCTTCCTTTCTTTCTTTCTTTCTTTCTTTCTTTCTTTCTTTCTTCTTTCTTTCTTTCTTCTTTTTTTTAAGAGAGAAGGACAGTGAGAGACGGAGAGAATCAATTTTCATTGAATTTTTCACATGGCTTTTTTTGGTTGTTATTGCTCTGACACTTAGTTGTGTACGTGGGTGCTGGGGTTTGAACCCATGTACTTGTGCATGCCGGGCAAACGCTGTAATCGCCAAGCCACCCCTCTAGCCCCAGCATCCTGATTTTCTATAGGTTCTTTGGACAAAAGCTTTATTCACTTAGAGTCCACTTAAAAATCCTTTAAAAAAAAAAAAACCCCAGATCTCGAGGACGATGGCATTCTTTAGAAGTGGTAAGTCACTCACTCCTGCTGTTCATGTCACACCTGTGGCATCTTTTCCCTGGTGGCGTTAAGCAGTCTTGGGAAGGGACAGTCAGCAGAACCACACTGCAGAAGCACACAGTGAGACCGACTTGCTTTTCCTGTTCCTAACACCTCTGAGTTTTTAAAATTGGGAGTAAAATCCTCTCCTTCTTCTAGAAAGGGGGAGGGTAAGATTTTCATTTTGTTTTGCAATAAGTGGGTGGTGCGACACATCTAATTACAGTGTCCCCGTCTTGGTATCATCACAGCTGCTTCCAAGACAAGCGCTAATGGAGGAGTCTGATACCCGCGGTCTCCTATGCATCTGTAATTACTACACACATTCTAATTGCAGGCCTCCTTACCTGGGTAATCTTGCTCAAACAAAAATCAACAGCGTTGCTTCTGTTTCCAGTCCATCAGTACTCTTACGCTTCCACCTGCCTACCTGCACCCAAGCTCGGCATTGATGTCTCCTCTTCTGCACAGAGGTGATTAGGGTATGCTAATTGACAGCATGGTATGATTGAAACCTTATTTACAAATTTTAAGAATTTTCATGGAAGATTTTTAAATCTTGCCATCTTGCCGGGCACGGTGGTGCATGCCTGTAATCCACATGACTCAGGAGGCTGAGGCAGGAGGATCTCAAGTTCAAAGCCAGCCTCAGCAATTTAGTGAGGCCCTTAGCAACTTAGCAAGACCCTATCTCAAAATAAAAAAATAAAAAGGGCTGGGATGTGACTGTGGTAAAATACTCCTGGGTTAAATCCCAAGTACAAAAACAAATTTTTGTTGGTATTGTTGTAATCTTAACACTGTGATTTTCTAGCAAAGAAACACCCTCCCATCTGGGGAAGCAGAATCATCTTTATTGCCTGGCCTACTTCTCTTGAGTGTGAGCGGGTGGAAGGTGGAGGAAAAAAGCTCAGAGCATCAAAATAAGCTCATGATAATCTGTATCCATCTAATTAGAATTAATTTGCGGAGCTCATTGGCTAAATTTTCAACAGTTATGCAGTAAATAGTCACGCATATTTAAAAAATCTTGAGTACTGTTCCTAGGGTAGGACTGATTAATTATAAGTAGTGGTAAAATAGTGAATCATTGTTTTGTTTTATTGTCTTGCAAAAACCATAAAGGTGGGAAGGGCACCCAAAGAAGAGTTGGAATAATACAAGTGTAATCTTAGCACTGCTGTTTACAGGTCTCTCAAGCAAATCATCATCTACGCCATTCTGAACGTAGCTTCTTCATTTTAAAAGGTAGATTATTTTTTTCTCATTGGTATGGTTTAGCAATCTGAAACAATTGTCTGTGTGTTCCAAGCGTGAGAAACAGGTAAAACTGAGGATAACAGAAGCCAAGTCTTTTCACTGTAAGAAAGGGGATTTACAAATACGGAAAAGGAGAAACAAGAATAGGGCTGGAGCGGTGGCTCAGCAGTTGTGGCACTTGCCTGGCGTGCGTAAGGACCCTGCTTCAAACCCCAGCACTATGTACACAACTGAGTGTCAGGGAAACGAAGACCAGATGGAAAAATAAATAAAGTTGATTCTCTCTTTCTCTCCTTCCCTCTCCCTCTCTCCTCTCTTAAAAAAAAATAAAAGACAAAGAAAAGAATGAGCCCTGCAATATTGGATTGGAATTGTAGATTTCAGAATAAACAGGATTTTAAGTAAGAAAGAGAGAGAGAGGATAAGAAGAGGGAAGAAGAAAAAGGAGAAGAATAGGAGAAGGAAAGAAGGCAGGAAGGAGGGAAGGACACATGGGACGTGTCTGACATTCCTCCACAAGCCAGGGTGACCAAGCAAATTGACGTCCCTGTGAATCTGCAGAAATCTTGGGAGGACACTGTTCCGCGGGATGTGGGTGGTTTGAACCAACTGTATCTG
>PVKS010005229.1:43653-86713 GCA_004027875.1 Aplodontia rufa
AGAGAGAGGGACAGTGAGAGAGAGGGAGAGAAAGAGAGAATCAATTTTATTTAGTTTTTCATGTGGCCTTCGTTGCTCCGACGCTTCATTGTGTGCATAGTGCTGGGGTTCAAACCTTCGTCCTCACACATGCCAGTCAAGCAACGTAACCATTGAGCCACCCCTACAGCCCCAACTTCTACTCTTAATTCTTTTTTTATTTTTTTTTATTTTTTTAGTTGGGAGCTGGAGCAGTGGCTCAGCAGTTATGGTGCTTGCCTGGAATGCATAAGCACATGAGTTCAAACCCCAGCACCACATACACAATGAAGTCTCAGAGCAATGAAAGCCACATGAAAAACTAAATAAAATTGATTCTCTTTCCTCTCCCTCTCTCTCACTGTCTCTCTCTCTTTAAAAATAAATAAATAAATAAATTTTTTAAGTTATAGATGAACAGAATAGCTTTATTTATTTTTATGCAGTGGTAAGGATAAAACCTAGCACCTCACATATGCTAGGCAAGAGTTCTACCACTGAGCTACAACTCAAGCCCTCCTACTCTTACTTCTAATAGCAGTTTAAAAGTCACTTCCTAAAAGCTGTCCCCCATATTCATAGTCTGAGTTCCCTGTTGTTCTCTTTCATACTATTTGACTTAATTGACATTTAAATATTTGTTGTTTGCATGATTTGTTGTTGTTTTATTTCAGATGCCACACAAAGTTGTAGATGTCCCGTAAGATCAGAGACAGCGGAACAGTGCCTTGCCCTTAGGTGGGGCTTAGTGCCTGTTTGTGGAAGGGAAGGAAGAGATAAATAATTCATTGTTTTTATACCATAATATGACTTTTTTTGAAAAATGTTTAATATTCTGGAATATTTGTTAGATTTCTTACTTTAAAAATTACTATTTTATTTTTAAACAATTATAAATGGGAATACTTAAAATTAGTGTTTCATCCATAATTTTAATTTGTTTTACAATCATGATCTGAAGCTTTATGTGCATATAAAGTGCTGTGCTGTTAAGTGTTGAACAACTGCCTCTAACATGTGTTTTTTTAATAAAGAGAGAGAGAGTGAGAAAGAAAGAGAGAATCAGCTTTATTTTAGTTTATCGTGTGGATGTCATTGCTCCAACACTTCATTATGTACGTGGTGCTGAGGTTCAAACTCGAGTCCTCACGCATGCCAGGCAAGCGCCATAACCGCGCAGCCACCACTCCAGCCCCCAATATGTGGTTCTAAGGTGAACATTGGTTGATGCTTTTATCTTAGTAATGTTTAAGAGGAAAGTGAGAAAATGGAAGCATATGGGCAGAATTCACTCATCTGTCAGCAGAAGAGCAAATACTTTTCCAGTGCTGGGAAAATATTCCAGTAGATATTTTTGGGGGTGGTATCAGGGATTGAACCCAGGAGCACTTAACCACTGAGCCACATCCCCAAACCTTTTTTATATTTTATTTTGAGATAGGGTCTCATTAAGTTGCTTAGGGCCTCACTAAATTGCTCAGGCTGGCTTTGAACTCCTGATCTTTCTTTTTCAGCCTCCTGAGCCACTGGGAGTATAGGTGTGCGCCAACATGCCTGCCTTCATCAGATTTTTATGCTTTTCAAAATGTAATGACAAGGGGCTGGAGCGGTGGCTCAGTGGTTACAGCACTTGCCTGGCAGACCGCGAGGATGTGAGTTCAAACCCTAGCACCATGTATACAAAGATGTCTTGGAACAATGAAAGCCACATGAAAAACTAAATAAAATTCACTCTCTCTCTCTCTCTCACTGTCCCTCTCTCTTAAAAAAAAATGTAATGACAACAGATATGACATGGTTTAAATTTTACTCTGTGTTATTCGCATATTCTCTACCACTTTCTTAAGTCTAGATGGTCAACAGAACAAGACAAATCAACATTGGCTCATTGCCGTTATCAATTTCCTTGGTGCGAACACTTCCCTTGTGGTAGTGTGGCAACTTCAAGGCTATCAAGGAGGAGGAGCTAAGGTGGAGCCAGGCAGACACAGCAGCAGTGCACTTTGATGAAGTAACGTGCCCCTGTACAGTCACAACAGGTATAAGTAACTTGAAAAGCATAAACATCACAGCAAAATAACTAAGTGGTGATGACGTTTACAGTATTTGTTTCTATAATTTGTTTCGTTTAATTTTTAGTAATGGCTATGCTTACTAACTGACTTGTGAATTCCTGAAATTTTAACAATGGGCTCTCATAGGCTGGTACCGGTCAGCTCCAGCATACAACTGTATAGATAGGCACAAATACTCACATACAGTGTGGGTGTAGTCACAATTTTAGTATATTCACAATACACATTCTACTTTCTCTTTTAATTTTATCTCATTCTTTCACATTAACATTTTCCACTATTAAATTAAAAAAAAAATTTTTTTTGAGATAGTCTGACTAGGTTGCCCAGGCTGGTTTCAAACTTGTGGGCCCAAGGATTCTCTTGCCTCAGCCTCCACCTAGCTGAGGATACAGGTGTGTGTCACCACACCTGGCTGTTAGTCCATCAGTTAATATACCAGATATTTATTCAAACATTCTTTGATTGTTGGAAATTTATTAGTTTATCTGCAGTCTTAAGTTATCATAAAGTTTATATATATATGGATATATTTTTTTCCATAAGACAGAGAGTTGGGGCTAGAGCAGTGGCTCAGCGGTTTTGGCGCTTGCCTGGCAAGCACGAGGACCCGGGTTCAAACCCCAGCACCACGTACACAACTAAGTGTTGGAGCAACTAAGGCCATGTGAAGAACTAAATAAAGTTGTTTCTCTCTTTCTCTGTCTCTCTCACGTCCCTCTCTCCTAAAAAAAAAAAAAAAAAAAAAGACAGAGAGTCAATTTTATTTATTTTTTCATCCCCTGACACTTAGCTGTGACTGTGGTGGTGCAGATCTAACTGGGTTGTTGCGTATGGCAGACAAGCGTTCCACCGCTGAGCCACCTCTCCAGTCCTCATAAAGTCTATATTAAGCTTATTTGTACATGTTTATTTTCTGCTGGAAATATTTGCCAAGAATACACTTCTAAGAGTGGGGTGATAGATAAAAATATATATTTTTGATTCTTACTCTTTTAATGACTTCAGAAAATATGCATTTTATCAAGTTGATATATGAGAGTAAATACCTTTAGAAATATTTTCCAGTATCAGGGGCAGTGATGCATATGTGTAATCCAATAGCTCAGGAGGCTGAGGCAGGAGGATTGCAAGTTCAAACCCAGCCTCAGCAACATAGGGAGTTCCTAAGCAACTTAATGAGATCTGTCTCAAAATAAAAAAAAATAAAATGGACCAGAGATGTGGCTCAGTGTTTAAGTGCTGCTGGGTTCAATCCTCAGTACAAAAAAAAAAAAGAGAGAGAGAGAGAGAGAGAGAGAGTGAGAGAGAGAAAAATGTTTTCCTGTGCCCCAACAGTGAGCAGTGAGAGGGAAATAATAATAAACATACAATCCAGTTGCAGTGTAGGACTACACTAATCATTAATATCAAAGTTGCCACATACAATAATCATTACACTGGTGTACAAGTTCATTATGTTCTTTCTTTTCTTTTTTTTTTAATAGATAGAGGGACAGTGAGAGAGAGAGAGAGAGAGAGAGAGAGAGAATCAATTTTATTTAGTTTTTCATGTGGCTTCGGTGCTCTGAAACTTGGTTATGTACGTGGTGCTGGGGTTTGAACTCGCATACTTATGTCTTGCCAGGCAAGCGCTGTAACTGCTGAGCCATTGCTCCAGCCCATGCATTATGTTCTTATTTGTTCTTGGAAAGGGACAAAGCATTATTTTGAGGGGTACGGAGAGGGCCTGGCACACACTGGCAGCATTAGCAATCACTTATAGTTTCACTATATCCATAGTCATATGAGCTACATTGGCTGAACTGCACCATCTGCCCAGTACACAGATGTCCCTCCTGTCCTGGGATTGTGTCTTCCTGGGTCCTGACTCCTTCCTGGTTCCGATAGGAGCTTCGCTCCAGTTCTGCCCAGGATTCACATCACGGAGGAGCTTGGGCAAACTCTGGCAGTTCGTGGCTTGCACTAGAATGCGCTCGCCCATTCTATACCTGCGTGGCTTCTACCCTAATTGCTCATTTCCTCATTTTTACCCTTTCCTGATGGCTGGTGCTGTCCCTCTGGATGTGATTTGGTTTCTCCTTTATCTACAACTATCTTGGAGTGGATTGAGTAAATGTCGCTTTGAAATGAGCACACGTGAGGACGCTGCCATCCCATCTGCTTTCCTACCTGCTCTTTCAAACAGGGCTTCTGCCCATTTCTCCATGCAACCATGCATATTTAGCTAACAAATTAAAAAAAATCTCTTTTTTTTTTTCTGTACCTGGGTATTTCTAACACAGTCAGTTCTACTTACAAAGACTATTCCAAATCTACCCACTTCTCTCCATCCCCGATATTGCTATCACACTTGAAAATCCACACCATTCCTCACCTGGACTGCAGATCTAGTCACCTGCAATGGACTGACTTTATGTCCCCCAGATTCTTATGTTGGAATTCTAACCTCCAGTGAATGGTATTAGGAGGCTGGCCTTTCCAAGGTGATCAGACCTCAGGGGCAGAGCCCTCGTGGATGGTATCTGTTCCCTTATAAAAAGGGCCCCAGACCGCTCATTCACCCCTTCCACCGTGTGGAGACCCAGTGAGAGGCTGCCATCCACGAAGTAGGAAGCAGGTCTTTACCAGACACCACACCTGCTGACACCTGATCTTGAACTTCCAGAACTATGGAAAGTCCCTTTCTCTTACTTATAAGCCACTCAATCTAGGGTATTTTGTTACCAAACACCGCCCAATTTATCTGCTTCCATATATCCCCAGGCCACTTCTAAAAGAGAGAACCCAGCTTACCTAAGTGTATTTAGTAGGCAGAATAAGCTCTCAGGGTCTAGAGCACAGTTGAATGATTATAATTTACAACAATTTATTGCAATTTTTACAAAGAACTAGACAAGAGGAGTTCAAAGCTTCCCAACACAAAGAGGTAGCAAATATTTAAGGAAATGGAACGGCAGTTGCCTTTATTTGATCATTAACCATTGTATACCTGCATTACTCTGTACCCCGTAAGTATGCACAATTATGTGCCCCAGCAGAAAACCCTTCAATAGCGTCCAGTTTTACTAAGGATTAAACCAGATGACCCGTAAGTCTCTTTGGGATGTGGGCCCTGCGAGCTTCCCTGTCCTCTGCTCAGACTCCCTCCATCTCTGGCTACTCTCCAGCCACACTGAGCTTGTTTCTCTTTTTGAACCCGTTGGGTTCATCTCTGTTTCAGATCCTTTTGTTTGCTCTTCCGTCTGCAGCATGATTTCCTCCAGAGCATCACTTGGTTGGCCTCTTTTTGCCGTTTGTCTTTAAGATGTTACCACCTCAGGTAACCTTCCGTCTATCCACCCCTCCACCCATCTATACGGAGCTTCGCTCTTTTATGCCACGTGTCTTTATTTATTTGTTCCCAGCCCTTAACTGGCCTGAGAGTCTTAGATATTTGCACATTTGCTTATTGGTCGGTTTTCTGCACATTAGAATGTGAGCCCCATTACGACTGGCTCCGTGTTAGAAATACCTAGGTGCAGGAAAAAAAAATTTTTTTTTTCAAATGCCCTGGAAAGTGGGCAAGGCAAACTTTTACTCCTGCCCAAAGGGTGTGCTACTTGAGCCTAGCTAGCAGCTCACTTGGGCGGGCAGTCCACCTGCTCATATCCTTGACCTAACTCGGGGCTGCCTGTCCTTTGCTCTGATCAGAGGAGCTCGAGGTTAAACTCGATGCAGTTGGCGAAGTTTAAAATTAGGGCAGACAAAGGAAAGGGCTACAGTCAATTTGATACAGTTAAGGCTAAATTCTGAAAATGGACCACTGGACTTTCCATTTCTCCTATTCTGCTTGTGAATTGAATATTTGGAAATGGAAGAAGGACCAGTACCAAGACCACTGGTCTTTGGACTTGAGCCACTCAGAGTGGATGGTGATTTGTGTGCACAATTAGGTAAACCTGTATATGAGTTGTTCATTATTTTTTTAATGTAGAAATAAAGAGTGCCTATGTGTGACCAATCCAAAGCAAGCCAGCAAATATTCACTACGCTTAGTTTTTCAAATATAACTTTTAGTATTCATTTTATAAATTGATAGGTAAGTGAGCCATACCATGTTACTTTCAATACAGGATTTAAGGTATATTTGGGTTTTGTGCTGAAAGAAAAAATATTTAAAACTGCAATAAATAACTAAAACATGGAGGAAAATTGAAGAAGGTACATTTGAACAGCAAAAGCAGCTACAAGGCCATAAGATATTAGGAAAATGCAAATGTTCAGCAACTGTTTTTCCAGTACTGTACTTCCCTGCTTTTTCATTTTAAGGTGAATTTTATAAGACTAGAGTACTCTTTTGTGTATCTCTTTACTGCAGGGTAACAAGAGAGAAGAGCAATTGGCAAATTCACCCATTATCTTTTGTAAATATTTTTAGCATTAACCAGTTATTGTTTATTGAGTGTTTACTTTGTACTTGGTATTGTGTGAAAACACTTTTGCCTTCACAATAACCCTTCAAGTCATCCCCAACTCTACAGATAAGAAAATTGAGACCCAGAGAAGCTGAGTAACTTGTTAACTGTCATGTACATAGAAAATGTCATAAATGATTGTCATTAAACCTGAGTTAAGGGGCTGGAGTGGTGGCTGGCGATTACAGTGCTTGCCTGGCATGCACGAGTACTGGGGTTCAAACCCCAGCACCATGTACACAACAAAGTGTTGGAGCAATGAAAGCCACATGAAAAATTAAATAAAAATTGATTCTTTTTCTCTCTCTCACTGTCCTTCTCTCTAAAAGTCAAAAACAAAAACAAACAAAAGAAACCTGAGTTAAACAAGTTTAATGACAACAAATGGGTACAGTTTTAGCAAATGACTGCTACAGGTTACCCAGGAAGTAGAATCCTTATCCGGGTTAATTCACCTCCAGGATGGTCCCAGCTTATGGCTTAAGATGGGTGATAGATGTTAGTTAAATCTCTACATAATCTAGATAAATGTCCATATGACTTATTATATTAGATTCTAAAATGATGATCAATGACAAATATAATTTCATAGTTTGTTTTACTTGTCAAAATATTTACAGCTCTGTGCTGGTAAATGTCACCATTTCTACAGGTTTTCAAACTGAAAAATCTGTGCATGAAAAGCAGATTTGGCCCAGTTTTTCTTTACTGTGTGATTATGCCAATCAAATTTATCATTTACTTTATTAATGGGTCAAATAATAGAATAACTAATCAAATTTCTAATCTAATTAGAATACATAAGGTTCAATGCAAGCTGAGTGGATGTGTTAGCGTCTCATTTTGCATATATATCTGATTATGAATATTAAATAATCTTTGTGTTCTGATTTTTTTTGTCTCATAGCAGAACCTGATAATGAATAAATGGTATTGGATAGTGTTACCATTATGAATTCTAAAAACATTTTTTTTATCAAAGGAAATAACAAGACAGAAGTACATTAATCCTCATTTTAATATGACACAGGGGAAATGCTTACTGCTTGATAAATTGGGAAGAAAATGGTCTTTAGAGAGATAAAAATGGAATTTGCAATTTCTAAGAGGTGCTAGTTGTTTTGTCTCCCTGCCCCACTGCCCACTCCTGCTGCTGACTTTCTGTTGTTAATTATTTGGACAGTGAAATCTACTGAAAGTGACTTTCCCTCTTCTTTTTTTTATAGAGAGAACTGGAGGCTACTGAGATTCTGGGGGTGTCTGTGGAATTTGGCTGGAGAAGAGGTTCTTTGTTACCTGAGGGAACTCATAGGTGTCTCTGGAGCCCCTGAGATCACCTGCAAAATGTTGCATGCAGGAATTTCTGAGTGTTTTTGTGGGCAGAGGGTCCCTAGTTTTCATCACTGACTCAGAAGGGGTGTGGTCCTAGGAAGACAACAAACACTGCTTTGAGTCAGATAAAACAACCCCTTTGAGGCATGAGCCAGCCACCTGGGCACCAAACCATAGAAGTTGGCTCTGAATTAGACTGTTGCAGGGTAGGTGCAGAGTTGGCCTCGATGTGGTGTTGTTATTATAAATGACAAATATACTGTTTCCAGGTACTGTAAATAAATAATAATTTTAAGCTAAGCGCCCCAGCGCACATCTCTACTCTCAGCTCCAGCAGGAGGATTGCAAGCTGGAGAAGAGGTTCTTTGTCACCTGAGGGAACTCATAAAAATTAAGTGAAAGCCAGTCTCAAAATAAAAAACAAAAAGGGCTGGGGATGTAGCTCAGTGATAAAGCACCCCTGGGTTCAATCCCCAGAACCAAAGTAAATTAATTAATAAAATAAAATAAAACAAAAAATATGAATTTAAAGAGAACTTCACCTATTTCCAAGTCACATTTATCTATATTTACTCATTTAAAAATAATAATAGGGGGCTGGAGCGGTGGCTCAGTGGTTACAGCACTTGCCGGGCATGTGCAAGGGCACTGGTTTGAACCCCAGCATCACACACACAGTGAAGTGTCAGAGCGATGAAATCCACGTGAAAAACCAAGTAACATCAATTCTTTCTTGTTCTCTCTCTCACTGTCCCTCTCTCTCTTAAAAAAATAAAAAATAAAAATCATAATAGGGCTGGAGCGGTGGCTCAGCAGTAGGGCACTTGCCTGGCATGAGCCAGGACTGTGGTTGTTTCAACCCCAGCACCACATACACAACCAAGTGTTGGAATAACAAAAACCAGATGAAAAATAAATTAAATAAATAAATTAAATTAAATTAATCACATTTTAAAAAATCATAATATTCCTCTTCTCAGGCTAGATAATTACTATTATCTTCTTTTTATAACTAGGTAAATAAAACCACAGAGGAAAAAAGCAACAGCTTGTTCTAGATGACCAAGAGAGTCTCAGGGATAAGACCCCTTCCCGTAAGTGAGTGGACTAGGAAATCAAACACGATCAGCCAGAGGTCCCTCCAGTGAGATTTTGGAAATGTCACCCAAAGCACACTGTCCCCCGGGCTCAGGGTGTTTGTCTTCCTTCTCTCGTGATTAGAAAGTATTGGGTGCAGAGGAGGAAGGAGTGGGGAGAGGGAGAGGAGGAAGGGAGAGGCTAGAGAAGGACAAGAACTGGGTGGAGTCCTGAGATCTGTCCTGGGGTCCCTGAGTCAGGGCTGCATCTGTGACAGAGACTGCAGCACAAGTTGGAAAGACTAGAGAAGACACTTTTGATTTTTATTGGAGTATAGTGCTTGGGAATAAAAATCAACAAAGGGATATAGGAAGGGAGGAGAAGGGGAAATGTTGGAACTGACATAAAGCAAGGTACATTCCAAGCATTTATAAGTATGTCACTGTATATACTATAGTCATGAATATAAAAAATGTTCTTCATAGGTATAAGAATTATGTCACTGTACTTGGATATCTTAGGAAAAATATAGGACCGAGAAAGAGAGGTAAGGGATCTGGGGAGCCAGAGGAGGGATATAGGGAGTGCGGGGGGATACTGACCAAATCGTATTGCTGTGTTGTGTGCATCTGTGAATATGTGACAACAAATCCCATCGTAATGCACCAGTAAAAAAATAAGAAAAAAAAAAAGAGCTCTGTAGAAGTAGGGTTCCCACTTGATCCAGTGTTTGCAAGACTCTTGAGAATGAAAAGGGTAGCTTAGGAAGTCCAGATCTTGTCATGGGTCTCTCACAACCACAGGATGTATTTTAAAAGCTACCTTCATCCGATTCCTAGTTCCCTGGGCCAATTTTGGAACTATTCACGTGAGAAATTAAAAACTACCCCTTACACTCCAACAATGTGCATTTATGTTTTATTGTTCTTTATTTTTTCCTCTCGATTCAATTTTTTTTCTTTGGTACTGGAGATTGAACCCAGGGGTACTTAACCACTGATTCACTTCCCCAGTCCTTATTTGTATTTTATTTTGAGACAGGGTGTGGCTGAGTTGCTTTGGGCCTTGCTAAGTTGCTGATGCTGTATTTGAGTGTGTGATCCTCCTGCCTCAGCCTCCTAAATCACTAGGATTATAGGCATGTGCTACCACACCCTGTCTCTCTGTTCTATTTTTTCTTCTCGTTATCTTCCTTATCCATCATGGAAACCTAGAACCTTAGAAGGGGAGTAGGGAAGAGATAGGGGATGCTTTGAGAGAAACCAGGAATATTTACATTTTGTAAAATACCCTGTCTACTATATATTTATAGTAAGCTTCTGAGGTGAAAACTCTGGTCTTTGACTTCACAGTGTGTTCTTTCTACATACCCTGGCTGTGTCTGCAGACTTCTATGGACAGATGAAAGATCAGTGTTCTCTTTTCTGTCAAAGTTAAACCTGTAGTCTGAGTTTCCCAATATGTAACAAAAACCTGTTTACTATAACCTAAAAGTTAAATTTCACAGAGTGTGGTTAGGTGGAGCTATTTTAAGTGTCAAAATGATTTGGCTAAAATATAGCCAAGTGGCGCCTCTTTGTATGCAATGCATGCCCACATATGGGCTGGAATGCAGACCCTGATCCAATCATAATGTATATAGTGTCCTAAATCAATCGATCATAACTATTGCCATTCCCTTTTCCCTTTCCAATTTTGAATTAGACAATAGCATAGATTATAACTCCAAGTTCCTCCAAGCAGAACAAGGGGCAAGGCTGTATTAGGGATAAACACAGGCAGAGTGCCCGCCCAAGGGTGCTTGTCTGTCTGAGCCTGGTTGGTGGCACATCCTTCCGCAGAAGTAAATGTTTCCTTGCCGAGTAATTTCAGCATGTGTCTGATTTGTTGCGGCACCCCAAGATTTCCAACATAGAGATTGAAGGGTAGCTTCTTAGCCAGTCCAGTGGCTCTGACATCTTGGATCCCAGCTACTTGGGAGGCTGAGGCAGGAGGATCCCAAGTTTGAGGCCAGTCTTGACAATTTTGTGAGACTCTGCCTCAAAACAAAATTAACAAGTGCTGGGGGTGGAGCTCAGCAATAGAACACTCTGGGTTCAATCCCCAGTTCCACAAAAACACAAAGCAAAGACAATGGGTTCTTTTAAAACATGTTTAAATTTCTTAGTCTGTGAACTCCCAGGAGGGCAGGCGTTGCATCTGTCTTGTTCACTTTTGTAGTTTTGGGTATGTGTGCTGTGCATGTTGCTGATACATGAAAAATTGTTAATACTAAAAAAATGTAGTAAGCCAGATTCAGAAACTCAAGGCTCATATTTTTTTTTCCTCATAGGTGGAAGCTAAAGAGAAAGGTGTGTGTTGTGGGGAATTTCACAAAAATAGAAGGAAAACCAGCGGAGTAGAGGGGTGGGGAAGGGTCAGGGAAGAAAGCGAATGGAGAGGTGTTGTGCCCAGAAACCCACCAAATTACCTCGTGTGCAGCTGTGAATATATCATAATGAATCCACCATCACGTACAACTATAATGCACCAATAAAAAAGAAAAATGTGGGGCCTGAGTGGTGGCTCAGTGGTTGGAGCACTTGCTTGGCATGCAGGAGGACCCAGCTTTGAACCCCAGCACCATGTACACAACTGGGTGTCAGAGAAACCAGAACCAGATGAAAAATAAATAAAAATTGATTCTTTCTCTCTCCCTCTCTCTCTCTTTAGAAAACAAAAAAGAAATAGAAATGTGGGAGTGAATGAAAGAAATGAAGTCTTCATCCCCAGTCATTTTAAAAACAATGTAAGTATTCCCAGTTTCCCTGAAAACTTCTCCTATTCCCTCTCTACCCCAGTGAGGAACAATGATTGTTCAGTGACGAACAATGAAGGCAATGAGAAGAGGGGGAAATAAAAACCCCCAAACAAAAAACAAACAAAAACAAGAAATAAGAGATTAGAGAAAAATAAATCGAGGCTGAGGAGATAAAATCCCTGCCTGTTGGAGTGTAAGGGTGCGCTGTTTCATTTGTCACATGAGAAGTCCCAAATACTAAGGGCTGCGGGTATAGCTCAGTAGTAACGTGCTTGCCTAGCATGTGAGAGAGCCTCGGTTTGATCTCTAGTCTCACGAAATAAATAGAGGAAATTAGAAATAATCAAAAAGCATAATCTTATTTATGTTTATGGAGTATCTTGATAGAAAAATAGAACAGATAAATATAAAGTGCATAATTGTCACTACTGTTGAATTTAGGCCATGCTTCAGGATAAAACGTGAAATTTGTGATATTTTTCATTGTATGCCTCCCTCCCCTCCCTTTGGTTTGTATCTCAGGGGAAACTTTTCCAATTAACTGTGATTTCTGTTGAAAGCTCTTTACTCAAAGAGGGCAATCAGTCTTATCTTCAAGTTAAGGCTTTCGTGTTACATGTTAACCCAAAAGGGAGCCGAGCTAATTTTACTAATCAGAAACAGCTCCAGTTCCATAACTCAGTCCTAAAAAATGTGGGATGGAATACGGACATGGGAAAGCATTGATGAAACAATATTTCAAGCCACGTTTTCCACATACGTTGCAATGAATCTATGTTTGTATTAGGATGAATACAAATTGTAACGGACTTGGTTTAAAACCTGAAGTGTGTTATATCACAGTGAGAACAGCACAGGGCTGTGGGGAAACCTTGACTTTCTGTTCTTATAATCCAACCACATTTGTAGCAGGGGTGATTTGACCTTAGTGTCTCTGATCTGTGCTCCCAAGGGACCACTGTGTTCCTTCCCAGGGATTCTAGCCTTTTTGATTGTCTTTCCCCTTCCAGATCTTGGATTCAGAAGGAGGTGGACATCATATCCCTAGGGCAGTCAGCATGAGCCCATGTCCTTGTAGGTATCTCAAACTGGGTTGAATTGGCACTAGGGAGCAGAAAGATCAGGGTTCAAAACTTTACTCTGACCTGGGCATGGTGGCACACACCTGTAATCCCAGTGGCTCAGGAGGATTGCAATTTCAAAGCTAGCCTCAACAACTAAGTGAGGCCCTAAGCAACTTAGCAAGACCCTGTCTCAAAATAAGAAATGAAAAAAGGACCGGGTTGAGGCTCAGTGGTTAAGGACTCCTGGGTTCAATACCTAGTACAAAAAAGAAAAGAAGGAGAAGGAGAAGGAGAAAAGAAAGAAAGAAAGAAAGAAAGAAAGAAAGAAAGAAAGAAAGAAAGAAAGAAAGAAAGAAAGAAACTTGACTCTGGAACTCTCAGTTTTGTGGCCTGCAGCAAGAACACTAATTCTTCTGATCCTAAATGGTCTCAACTGTGAAGTAGGAATAACAGTGCGTTTACAGGCTTATTATTAAATGAGGTAATATGTTCAAGTGCATGGTATGTAGATCTCTAAGAAGAAGTAGCACTTCTGTCCTTACCTGGTCTCTTACTTCACTCGGGTTTGTATCTCCATGAAGAGTTTGTGGCTTTTCTGAGCCTTTTGGGATTCATTCTGGAAAAATACTTTTCTATGTCTCTTGAGATAAATTGTAGATGCTGTGATCTTACCTCTTCTCTGCACTTGTGTCTCCTGAAGGACTGAGATTCTCTGGTCTGGTGAGTTTGCAGGGAAAAATGTAAAGCTCAGGAAATCTCTAACTACCTGGCTCCCTCAAGCACTTGAATACCAGGTTATAGACAAATGGTCAACCAGATTGATGCCTATTCCATTTCTTGAATAAGGAGCAGTGAATCGTCAGCACCGGTCCATGGCTTACAACAAGGGATTATACTTACTCAGTTACCTACAGGGGATTACCTACAGTAATTAAGTAAGAAGATCATCTTTTAAATACTTTAATAATTTAGATTTGTATGTCAATATGATTTACCTAAACCAGAACAAATTTTGAATTAAAGGAGATATTGAATAAATATGAATTTTGTGTTGTGCCAAAATACTTTAGATCGTCTTTTTTTTTTTTTAACTGAGAATTGAACCCAGGGACACCAAGCTACACAAGCCACATTCACAGCCCTGTGTATTGTTTTATTTTGAGACAGGATTTTGCTTAGTTGCAGAGACTAGACTCAAACTTGTGATACTCTTGTCTCAGCCTCCCAAGTCGCTGAGATTACAAGCATGCACCATCTTAGCTAAGAAAATGACTTTCTTGATGGTTATTCCATATTATGTCTGCTAAGATATAAGCTAAACAGTCTATTAATTTAAATTGGAGTCACTAATTTTCTCAGGTTCTGTGAATCTTTTTTTTCCCAGTGTTCTATCCCTATGCTACATTGTCAGCCCCCGTGATCCACAGCACCAAGTACACCACAAAGTGTTGGAGCAATGAAAGCCATGTGAAAAACTAAATAACTTTGGTTCTCTGTTTCTCTCTCTCACCATCCCTCTTTCTCTTAAAAAGAAAGGAAGGAAGGAAGAAAACCAACTTAACTCGTGTATGTGTGTATGTGTGTGTGTGTGTTTTCCATTTTAATACTCTAATACCTTGGGTAGCTTGGTCAAAATTCTGTTTTCCCAGGGTGATCTCATTTGGAGAATATTCTTCTGGTATAAGCATTAATAAAGCACATTTAGCTCCCAAAAGTGGTTTGGATGATGAAATTGTATGAGTACACTAATCTCAGGCATTACATTTGATATTTTTCCTTTGGAATTTCAGAAGCAAATGTATATTCTGTTTTAACTTTAGAGTAGGTCTTCTGTGGGTAGAAGTCAGAATTCAGAAAGGTTATGAACTTATATTTTTAGAAAATTATGCCTCTATTGTGTCTAATTCTCTTTCAATTACGAAAGTGTGTAATAAACCACAGTAGTATCAGATGCCTGTGGCTGTTATCAAGAGAAACCACAGATATTTTCAGAACACATTACAGCTTTTGCAGATGTTGCAGATATGTTGCTCATTATCATTATTGTAAATTATAAAGATCACATTAAATCATAATCGTGCATGTATGTGTGTGTGTGTGTGTGTGTGTGTGCTTCTGGGGATTGAACCCATGGCCTTCCTCATGCTAGGCAAGTGCTCTGCCACTGAGCTACATCCCCAGCCCTGAAATCATAAACTTTATAGCTATAGATATTGTACATTACTGTTGAACAGCTATTGATCAACTCTACCTTCACCAAGCTCGAAGTCACCTGTTCTTACAGTGGTGGACCACATGCTTAATGAGGCTTTACAGATCTCCTATTTATAATTATCCATTGATTACTGTAAAGAAGAGATGAGTCATTTTCATTGTTTCTTAAAAATTTGAAAAACCAGATAGTTTAAGTAATTCAGAGGGCCTTCTGAACAAAGTGCATGGGTCCTAATGTCACCGTAACCGACACTCTTGGAAATGCACAAACTTTCTTAGGAAAGTTGCTCATCTTACCCACTGTCACTGCTGGAAGGAATATTTTACTCCATGATGATGAGATGCAAAAAAATCTCTGTCAATTTCATTCAAAGAGAAATTTGCAAACATCTGGAAATATTTCAGAAAGCTTTAAATGTTAGTTTATCTTAATGGCATCAAAATTGAACCATGAACGACCATTTCTTTTGCTTTTTGATGTAAAGTGTATTAAGATGATCATCTACCCAAAGAGAAATTAGAGTTCATTAGTCTTAGGCTTGAAAAACTGAACTACAATTGGAATTTTTCTTTTTTTAACAGTGCTGAGGATTGAACCCATGACCTCAGGGTACAATTGGATTTTTAGTTTTAAAAGTCTTGGTGAATTCCTGGTATTCTTTGACAAAAGTTATCCCCACTTGTAAAGTAGATTGAAATCTTTAATCCATTTGAAAGAATTTACATTTGAGGGGCTGGAGGTGGCTCGGTTGTTGCGGCACTTGCCTGGCATGCACAAGTATGCGGGTTCAAACCCCAGCACCATGTACACAACCAAGTGTCAGAACAACAAAAGGCATGTGAAAAACTCAATAAAAATTGATTCTCTCTCTCTCACTGTCCTTCTCTCTTAAAAAAAAATTTACATTTGCAAGTTATGATTTTCAGTATCAGCAACAAATAATAACAAAAAAATTGAAATCAATTTTCTATCTAACCTGACTTGTCTACAGCTTTTACAAATTCCTCTCCAGAGCTTAATTAGCTCTTATTCATTCGAAGCAAAAGTAGCCATCTTGCTAGGTCTTTTAAGAAAGTTATTTATTTAATTTTATTTTATTTAGAGAGAGAAAGAGAGAATCAATTTCATTTATTTTTTCATCTGATTTTTATTTTTCCAACAGTTAGTTGTGTATGTGGTGCTAGGGTTTGAACCCAGGTCCTCGTGCATGCCAGGCAAGCACTCTAACCACTAAGCCACCACTCGAGCACCAGAAAAAATTTATTTTAAATTTGTGTATATTTTAAATGTATTGTCTCACTTAATATATAAGAATCACATGGTATTATATTACACATTTAGTTTCCAAAACTATTTTGATGACTATATTTCAGTATAAGTAGTATCTTCCGTAATTATGTGAATTTTATTTTATGCATTTAAAAACATTATTCTAAAGATATCTGCAAACTTTACCACATTGCCAACAGGGCTCACAACACACAAAAAAATGTTAAGAATGCTGACTTTGGACTTTTATCTCAGTGTAGGAATTTCCAGGAGACATAGCAGGTAAATTTCAATTTATGCATGTGAAGCTAGAGGCTGAGAAGTCCCATGATCTGCTGTCTGCCAAAGGGAAGCCCAGGAAGGGGCTGTAACTCCAGTCCCATCCAGAAGGCCTCAGAACCAGGGGGAGTTGGTGGTGTAAATCCTGGGCTACGGGCAGGAGAGTGACCTCCTAGCTCAAGCAAGAAATAGCAAATACAAAAGTAGAGAATCTTCCCCTTCTCTGCCTTTTGTTCTGATCAGGCTCTCAAGGGATTGGATGAGCCCACCCATATAGAGATTCGAATGCTATTCTCATCTGAAAACACCCTGCTAAGATCTGGATGTTTATGTCTCCCCAAAATTCAGATGTTGAAATCTGAACCCCTAAAGCAATGCTATTAAGAGATGGGACTGGGGCTGGAACGGTTGGCTCCATGGTACCAGCAAGGACCCAGGTTCAAACCCCAGCACTGCATACACAACCAAATGTCAGAGAAATAAAGGCTGGAAGAAAAAATAAATTTAAAACATTAATAAAAAATAAAAAGATGGGACTTTTGGGAGGTGATTAGGTCATAAGGGCAGAATCCTGATGATGGGGATTAGGACCCTTTTATAAGAGGCCCCAGAGAGCTCATCAACCTCTTCCACTATGAGAAGACACATCAAGAAGGTGACCTCTATGAGAAAGTGTGCCTTTACTAGGTGCTCAGTCTGCTGGGACCCTGCTCTTACACTTCCATCTTTTAGAACTGTGGGAAAAAAAATTTCCATAGTTTATAAGCTTCCCAGACAATGTTTTAATTTTGTTTTGCCCAAACAGACTAACATATGTACATACACGGAGACTTGCTCAGGAATAATGTGGAATCAGGGTTCCCCTTCACCCACTCAATTTGATACATATAATTTGCCATCAGAGATGGCTAATGAGAATTTTTTTTTCTTTTCTTTTTTTTTTTTTTTTAGTTTAAGGCTTGTTTGTAGTGCTTGGGAACGAACCCAGGATTTCACATGTGCTGGGCAAGCACTCTGCCACTGAGCTACAGCCCAGCCCATAATTTGAATATTTTTAGGTGGGAAAATTCATGCCAAGTTCATCCAGAGATACATCCAAACCACCTCTGAGCCACGCTTGGTTTCTCCTTCTCAATATCATTGTGTCTGTGATTAATTATTTTCACTTAACACCTCTTACCACTTACATCCCCTCTTATTCGATCCTCAGGGTGTTGCCTGGCCTCAGATTCATCACAGGGCTGTAGGATCACCTTCTCACTGAACTCTGTCACCTTTCTCCTGCACAGGTGATCCTAGCTACCATCACAATCATAGTGGGTGTGTGTGCAGCAGAAATGTTGTTTGAGTTGTAGCATTATATACACAAGTCCCACATCAGAGTTGAATATTCATGCAGGACACGCATGTTAAAATGGAAAAGGATGCACCGGAACAGTAGTTATCCTCGCAACAGAATAATCACCTATAGGGCTATTGAAAATCCTGCTGTAGGGGCTGGAGCGGTGGCTTGACTGTTAGGGCGCTTGCCCTCGCATGCACAAGTACCCAAGTTCAAACCCCAGCACCACATACACAATGAAGTGTCCGAGGAATGAAAGTTACATGAAAAACTAAATAAAAATTGTTTCTGTCTCTCCCTCTCTCTCACTGTCCCCTCTTTCTTTTTTTATGTTTTTATTTTTTTTATTCGATAGACATGGTCTTACAATTAGGAGGGCTTCATCATCAAACAATGTAATGACAGAACAAGCCAATACTGGTGCCAGACCATGCTTTCCCTGCTTTGGGTTCCCCAAAGTTAATTGGACTTCTCCTGGAAGTTGGAGGTTCCTGTCGGATTAGATTCGCCCATACTACCTCCCTCTGGTCACCTTGATGTCCTTCCTATTCCCTTCCCACCTCATTACCACCCTCCCTATGTCCCCCATGAATCTTAGCAGAGTTCCCCACGATCATGTAAGAATTCATACATGTTGAGTTAATTGTTAGGTTAGCCATCTAACAATCTGTTTCTGCTTATACTCTAGCTTCCACAAATGAGAGAAAACATTCGGCCCTTGAGTCTCAGAGTTTAGGATACTTCACTTCGCAAAATTTTTTCCATCTCCATCCATTTGGCTGCAAATGCCATAGTATCATCTTCTCTAATAGCTGAGTAGTACTCCATTGTATATATGTACCACAGTTTTTGGATCCATTCATCAAGTGAGGGGCATCTGGGTTGGTTCCATAATTTAGCTATTGTAAGAACTTAGTCAAGAATCTCAAGAGAGAACCTACAGAATAGAAGAAAACTTTTGCCTGCTACACCTTGGACAGAGGGCTAATATCCAGAATATACAAAGAACTAAAAAAATTAAATACCAAAACCACTAATAACTCAATTAAAAAATGGACTATGGAACTAAAAAGAAGCTTCTCAACAGAGGAAGTCCAAAAAGCCCATAATCGTATGAGAAAATGCTCTACATCACTAGCAATAAGAGAGATGCAAATCAACTTCACTGAGATTCCACCTCACTCCAGTCAGAGTGGCAAAAATGAAACATATGAACAATGACAGGTGGTGGAGGTGCTGTAGGAAAAGAGGAACACTGTCACACTGCTGGTGGGACTACAAACTGGTTCAGCCACTCTGGAAAGCAGTGTGGAGACTCCTCAAAAAATTAGGGCTGGAACCACCTTATGACCCAGCTGTCCCACTCCTGGGTATCTTCCCCAAAGAGCTAGATTTGGCTACTATAGAGATACAGCTTCATCAATGTATCTAGCAGTCCCTCTTTCTTTAAAAAAAAAAAAAAAATCCTGCTGTAGGGGCTGGAGCAGTGGCTCAGCAGTTGCGGTGCTTGTCTGGCACACGTGAGTATGTGGTTTCGAACCCCAGCACCACGTACACAACAAAGTTTCCAAGCAAAGAAAGCCACATGAAAAACTAAATAAAAATTGCTTCTCTCTCTCTCTCTCTCTCTCTCTCTTAAATTAAAAAAAAAAAAAATCCTGCAGTAGAGGCTTAGCCCCAACTGCTATCCCCTGCCCCTAACCCTAGTTCTGACATTTATCATGCCTACAAACTTCTGGCATTCCTTAAACACCCATGATGTTTCCTTTGCGTAAAATGCTCTTTTTCACCTTGTCTATCCTTTTGTAGGAATAACTTTCATTACACTCCAGGTAAAGGTGTTAGTATGTCCATGCATCAAAGTAACTGTATTTTTAAGCATGTGCTCTTCTCTTCTCTTCCCTATAGTAATAATGACATTGGAAAGGAAATTATTTTCCTAAAGTTATTTTCTCTGATCTTACAGCGTTGTGTAAACAGCAGCTATGATGCAGAAATGTCATACTTCAGTTGGAATAAAAGTCGGCTTTTCTTTATTTGCTTCTATAGTACTTTATCAATCCCTTCTTATATTAGTATAAGTAATAAGATCCAGTTTCTCAGTTACAGATGTATTTGTAATAAAAGATGTATGAGAACCCCACTAGGAATTCTGAGAAATGCATCCTTCTCGTTAGTTATTTTTAAATTCCCCCTTGGAATCATTACAAATAGATCACGAGAAAGTTTCTATCAAAGTAGAATTAAGCCCAGATGCTAGACTTTTATTTTGCTGAAGACTTCTACGTCAACATAAACCAGAGAAGTGGCAGCTGCTACTTTTATGCCAGGGGTAGAATCCTCTGGCAAATGGGATCAGCTGAGCCCTGGGCACTCTTGCAGAATGTGGGAGAGGCATATTCTGAGCTCATGTATGCAATGCTGGGCAGGATTTGCAAAACTGCTCCTCAGCAAGGAGTCTAAATTTGCATACTCAAATTAGATCAGTACAAATACAAATGCCTCCAACCTGATTTCCACGCCCAGTTTCACCCTGTGGCAACACTGATCTATCTATCTTGATTATTTATTATAACCTCTAGCTTGGAAAACTTAACCTAAATTTTATTTTATATTTCTCCTATTTCTTCACAATATTCAAGTCATTAATCACAGTCTAGAGAAAATTAAGTTCCCAGTCCATTCTCTTATATACCCAAAAAGATATAGACCCCTCAAATAATTAAACTCTAGGTGAAACATTCATTATTTATTATTTATTATTTTTTAGGGGAAACTTTTTTTTTGAGAGAGAGACAGTGAGAGAGACAGAGAAAGAGAGAAACAACTTTATTTAGTTTTTCATATGGCCTAGGTTGCTCCAACACTTAGTTGTGTACGTGGTGCTGTGGTTTGAACCCGGGTCCTTGTGCTTGCCAGGCAAGTGCCGAAACCGCTGAGCCACCGCTCCAGCCCCAGGGGGAAACATTTTTTAAATGGATTTACTTTCCAAATAAACATTTTGCTGAATCTTTTTTAAAAATTTCCATCTTATATTAGGGTATATAGATTGGGTGTATCTATATATATATGGATAGATAGATAAATATAGATAGATATAGATATGTGTATATAGGTTGTAATGACAAATCACAATGGTGTAAGAATTCCTCCTTTCTGTGTGTTACTTTAAAAATAGGGTCAGAAGGCCACCTGTATCTGAATCAAATGCAGATTCTTCCTTCAATGAGGAATTTGCACATTCAACAAGCACCTCAGGTGACTTCTATGAACAATAAAGTTTAAGAATTGCTCTCCGTCATTTTGAAAATTACACACTCCGGATGAAATAATGTCTCTCTGCGTTCCTCTTTTTCTAATTGGTTGGGTGCAATTATAGCTTCTACCGGCTTTTTTTTTTTTTTTTTAAGGGAGAGGGACAGTGAGAGAGAGAGAGAGAAAGAGAGAATCAATCTTATCTAGTTTTCCATGTGGCTCTCATTGCTCCCAGACCCCTTTGTGCACGTGGTGCTGGGGTTCAAACTCACGTACCCGCACATGCCAGGCAAGTGCCGTAACCGCTGAGCCACTGCTCCAGCCCCTTCTACTGGCATTTTACTCCTCATGGTTGCTTTGGTCTTATTTGTGCCTCAAGATCTATTATTAATAGTCAAAGAATTTTAGTTCCCCTGAGTCCATAGGACCCAAATATTTAGACCTCATAATTGTCTGTTATCCTCTTATTTCTTTCTCACGCACCATCTTTAACCTCAGATCTTGGGCTCTTAAAATGTGGTTATTCTCTTGCCTATTCAGCAGTAAAGATTCTTTTAGAAACAGTAATTTTTTTTTTAATAGCTTTCACATGAGCCTCTGCTTAGTGTCCTAATGCTCTGTTCAAACTCTATGTAGTTCTAGCTGCACGATCTTTGGAAAATCAAGGTAAATGTTGCAAGAATCATGATGAATCTTGAGCATAGAAACCCTTTGATATTTTCATTTTCATAATTTTAATTCTTTTATTACATATTTATCTGAAGTTTCATTTATCATTATTGCCCAGTAGTTTATAAGAACTGTCAGAAGAAGCCAGGCATGGTGGTGCAAGCTTGCAATCCCAGCAACCAGGGAGGCTGAGACAGGAAGACCGCAAGTTCGAGACCAGCCTCAGCAACTTAGCAAGGCCATAAGCAAATCAATGAGCCCCGGTCTAGAAAGAAAAAATTAAAAAAGGACTGCGGATGTGGCTCAGTAGTTAAATACCTCTTGGTTCAATCTCCTGTATCAAAAACAAAAAACGAAAACAAAAAAACCAAAACTGTCAAAAGTCTGGAAAGTGTAAATGACCACGACTTTATAAATATGGCTGTACTTACGTATTCTCATAAGAAAAGACTCCTCAGGGTCTTAAAATTACAGATAAGCTCCGACGAGAAGCCAGGGTATAGCTACCTTGCAAAAGAGCATTCAGTAACGAATTTAACATTTCCTGGCAAACACTCTAGCTTGTGGTAATTTTCAAACATTGTATAAAATGACACACATTCCATATATGAGGTGTGATTAAAACATAAGACAAGTCACACATGAAAATGGTTCTCATTACTTTATAATCACACCTCATACATAATCTCAGGCAATCAGTCATGGAATCTACTTTTAAGAACCCTCACCCTATCGCCCACCTACCTCTAATCCACTTCCCCGCTCCTGGCCACCCCGAGGTGAGAGAAAGTGAATTGCCATCCGAAGACATCTGGTCTGGAATAGAGAGGAGCAATCAAACATCCTCGGGAGGGATGTCAGCAGGGAGCTGCCGCCACTAAAAACTCAGCGCTTATGTGGTCTTGGAATTATTTCTGACTGTTTCATGGAGGGCAGCTCTAGGCAAAATCATGCAGTAAGTGAAGTCTAGGTCACACTTCCTCTCCCCGTGGTTTCCAGAGCTACCCCGCTGTTCCCCAGATCCATGAATCTTCCGTTGGTTTTGTTTTGCGAGCAGCTCTGAATTAAATCTGTCTCATCTCGGTTCCTACTAATCCACTTGTAGCCTTAATGCTGTCCTATCTCGTTTTTCAGCTCACCTGCTTCACAACAGTTTATGCTGGGCAGCTATGATGTGCCAGGGTACAACGATGGGAATCCCTGACTTCAGTTCGTGGAGTTTACAGTTTAGCAGGACAAGACAAGCCAACCAGTCGAATCTCAAGATGGTAAGACGTTGGCTGCTTCTAGAGAAAACAGAGCTCCGCACGTAGTAGATGCTTGGCGTGTGTTTGCTGGTGAAATAGAAATATGCTAAGCTAGAGGGGTGTGCTGGGTGCTGCGGAATGCGGTGGCACAAGAAACTTGGTTTGAGAAGATGACATCTGAGCTAAATCTGAATGGGATTCAGAAAAAATGGAGGCAGGAAAGGCCTTCTGGGCAATGGGAAGAACATGAGCAAGGTATGGGGTTTTCCCCCAAGGCTAAGGTGTGAAGCAAGGAGAGGTGGGAGGTGAGGCTGGGGAGGTATGGAGGGTGATGTTGTGGAGTGGTTATGTAGTATTTGACATGAAGTTTGTGGGGTTTTTTTTTTTTTTTTTTTTTTTTGTTGTTTGTTTGTTTTTTTGTACTGGGGATTGAACCACCCACAGGTGCTTAACCACTGAACAAGATTCCCAGGTCTTTATTGTTTATTTTGAGGCTGGGTCTCACTAAGTCACTTAAGGGCCTCAGTAAGTTACTCAGGCTGGCTTTGAACCCTGCAATCCTCCTGCCTCAGCCTCCCAAGCTGCTGAGATTACAGGCATGCCATTGCAGCTGGTTTGAAGTTTGTGTTTAATTTGTGGTGGACGGGGACTCATTGTCCTGTATGCATTATTCATAGGTCTCTCTGAATTCAAGAAGTAGTCCGGAGAGGGACAAGTGCAGAGGTTTAGGACCTTGAGGAGACTATTACAAGAGATGAAGCCAAGGTCTTGAACTGGTTTCAAGGTGAGCAAGCTAATCTGACACGTGTACCCTCGTTTGTGTGTTAACAAGACATTGCATGTCAAAAGACCTTTTCTCTCCGGTAAAATATGAACTTTCCCTTAACCTTTGTTGCTAGATAACTCAGAATAGAGTGTTTGTTGACTACTGTAGGTGGCCTAGAATGGTTAGTGGTAAAACTATCTCAATTACCCCATATAGTCTCAATATGGATTTTTAAATTTTAGACTTTTTGTTGAGATGATTTACATACAATAAAAGGAATTGCCAGTCACAGTGGTGAGCATCTATAATCCCAGAAGCTCAGGAGGCTGAGGCAGGAGGATCACAAATTCAAAGCTAGCTTCAGTGACTAAGTGAGGCCCTGAGCAACTTATAAGACCCTGTCTCAAAATAATATATAAAAAGGGCTGGGGACATGGCTCAGTGGTTCTGCAACTCTAGGTTTAATCCCTGGTACCAAAACAAAAACTCCAAAACAAAATAAAGAATGGATATGAAGTGTATAGTTTGAAGAGTCTTGAAAACTGTATGCTCCTTTGTAAATACCACCCAAATTGAGATCTAGAATATTTATATCACCCTAAAATATCACTGCATGACCATTCTAGGCAATCCTGTGCTCTGGGCAGCCACTTTCTGACTTGTGTTACCACAGATAATTACCATGGCTTCTGGACTTGGTGGAGCAGAAGTCACACAACACATATCTGCATCTGGCTTTAGTCCTACATCATTTTGTGTGCGAACTGCATGCCGAGGTTTCTCAGTAGTTCCTTTTTATTGCTGAATAATATTCCATTCTCCTATGACGCACATTTGAATTGTCTCAAGTCCTTGACTACAAAGAATAAGGTCACTGTGAACTTCCTGGCATATACAATAGTTTTATTTCTATGGGTAAATACCTAGGAGAGAAGTTGCATGGACATAAGGGCAAAATATGTGTGGTTTTATAAAAATTATCCATTTTTCAGAATGATTGAAACATTGCTCTGTAACCTTGTTAGTACTCATTTGATCGTCTTTCTTTTTTTCTTAAAGAGAGAGAGAGAGAGAGATAGAGAGAGAGAGAGGGAGGGAGACAATCAATTTTATTATTTTTTTCATCTGGCCTTTGCTTCCCTGACACTTAGTTTTATATGTGGTGCTCGAGTTCAAACCCAGGTCCTGGTGCATGCCAGGCAAGCACTGTAACCACTGAGCCACTGCTCCAGCCCCTATTTTTAATCTTTCTGATATCAGCTATTTAGTGAGTATCAAATTACATATCATTGTGTTTGTAATTTGTATTTCCCGATATGATACTAAGTACTTTTTCAGGTGTTTGTTGGCACTGGTAAATCTTTCAAAGTATCTGTAAATATTTTATTTTTTAATTGGTTGTCATTTGTATATTGAATTGTAGGGGTTCTTTTATTTATTTATTGGTACCAGGGATTGAACCCAGGGGTGCTTAACCACTGAGCCACATCCCTAGTCCTTTCTATATTTTATTTTTTAAAGAGAGAGGGACAGTGAGAGAGAGGGAGAGAGAGAGAATCAAGTTTATTTAGTTTTTCATGTGGCTTTCATTGCTCTAACACTTCGTTGTGTATGTGGTGCTGGGGTTCAAACCTGTGTCCTTGTGCATGGCAGGCAACCACCGTAACCACTGCTCCAGCTCCTCTATATTTTATTTTGAAATGGTCTCATTAATTGTTACTGAAGCTGACTTTGGACTTGTGGTCCTCCTGTCTCGGTGTAGGTGTACACAATTTGTAGGGATTCTTAATAATTCTGGCTGTCAGTCCTTTGTCACATATTCATACTGTGAATATTACCTCTCAGATCATGTCTGACGTATTCGTTTGCTTAAAAGTGTCCTTTAATGAGCAAAAAATTTGATTTTGATGAAATCCAAGTAATATTTTTCATTTATGGTTATTAGTGTTTTTGGAGTCCTAAGAAATTTTAGCAAAGATCAATAAATTATTCTATTTTTTTTACTAGACGCATTATGGCTCTTTATTATATAATTTATTTGAGATTAATTTTTAAATATGGAATGAAGTAGTGCAATTGGGTTCAGTTTTTCCCATATGTACACATGATTATTCTAGTTTCTTATCAAGATGTTTCTCCCTCTGAACTGCATTATACCTTTGTTGAAAATTAATTGACTGTATAAATGTGGGACTATTTTTGACTCTGTTGTTCTATTTACTTATTTGTCTTTGCTATAATATTGCACTTTTTGGTAATTGTAGCTTTTCCACGAGAGCTTTATAGTTACATGTAGTAGTTGTGATTAACGGTAGCTTTACAGACGTTATAATAGTCATCCTTCCCACAGTGCATTCAAATAATAATAATTCCTGTGTCAGTCAGCTTTTTGTCACTGTGACCAAAATATCTGACTACAACAACTTAGAGGAGGAGGAGTTAATTTGGGGCTCACGGCTTCTGAGCTTCCATCCACGGTCAGCTGACTCCATTGCTCTGGGCCTGAGCTGAGGCAGAGCATCCTGGTGGAAGCTGCGAAGGAGGAAACCTGCTTAGCTCACAGGGGCCAGGAACGGGGAAGAGAAAGTCACCAGGGACAAAATATGATCCCCAAGGGCACAACCCAGTGACCTACTTCCCGTAGCTACACCCCACCTGCCTCTCCTTATCACAAAGGAATCCATTCAAATCAGTAATCCATCAAAGACGTCAGTCCACCCATCAGCTCATACCCATGCAATCTAAGCATTTCACTTCAGAACACTCCTGCACTTCCAACACCAGTGTTCTGGGGACACCTCAGAGCCAAACCATATCATCACTTCACAGAAAGTTAGGAAACCCACATCAGGATAGTCGTATTCACCACTCCCCGTATGGTGCGCTCCATTTTGTACTTGCCCTGCTTTTTCCTCATACATACATTCTGAGCTCCAAAATACATCGCTGGTGTTTGGGTTTTAAACAATCATATTTGTAAGAATTTTTAAAGTTTAGCCAAGCATGGTGGAACATGCCTGGAATCCCAGCAACTGGGGAGGCTGAGGGAGGAGGATTACAAATTTGAGGCCAGTCTCAGCAATTTAGTGAGACTTTATCTCCTTTATCTCAAAATAAAAGATAAGAGCTGGGAGTGTAGCTCACTGGTCAAGTTCCCCTGAGTTCAGATCCTAGTAAAAAAAAAAATTTAATTTTACATAAAATCTTTAAAAAGTGATGCTTTACATGTCTCCATATATTTACCCTTTTTGATTGCTTTTTACTATTTCCTGCATCTCTGAGCTTTTGTCTGGCATTGTTTCCATTCAGCTTCATGAACTTCTCTTAGCATTTCTTATTGTTCACATCTGCTGAAGAGGAATTAGTTCAGTTTTTTTTCCTGTTCAAAAATATCTTTATGTTTAATGTGAAAGATATTTTCTCCATATTTCAAATTCTGGGTTGATAATATTATTCTGTTGTCTCAGTTTCTGCTGAGATGTCAGGTCAGATTCTTTTTGTTTGTTGGTGGTGGTACAGGACGCTCCATCACTGAACTACATCCACAGTCCTTTTTACTTTCTATTTTGAGACAGGGTCTCACTAAGTTTCCGAGGCTGGTTTTGAACTTGTGATCTTCCTTCCTTCCTGGGTTGCTGGGATTGATTACAGGCATTTGCCATCACACCCGGCAAGATTCCTTCTTATTGTTGGAAATGTTTGTGAAGGAGGCTAATCCTTTGGGAGGCATGTTAAATATGTACTTTGTTATATTGGTAGAGTCAGAACTACTCCTTAGATATAGTAAAGTGGGAAGACTGTCCTGGCTGGGCCTAGGATTTTTTTTTAATCTGGGGAATGAAGCAGAGGCAGGAGAGGGAGAAAAAACGATGAGACAGTCATGGTACTTCACATTGAAGAATACCGTTGGTCATGCGTGTGTGTAAGGAAATACTTCCTTCCATGTTACGTGTAAAGGAGTTTGTACCGTAAGCGGAATTTCCTGAAAGGTGGGAGGTGTGACTAAACATGATGCCCCAGCTCTGGTACTGTTCTCTTGCAGTGAGCGGATGATTATTGCTGCTACCATGATGGTCTTGAGCACTGGCTCTCTCACTAACCATCTAGTGCACATGTGAAAAATGGGTGGGGGTGGGTTTATTGGTGGTAGTTAAGCTGGAATTACGTTTCTCAGAAATCCCTTCCTTGCTGACTTCTGAGTTAGGCCAGAAAGGAGCATTTGCGTGAGACTTGAAGGGTGAAAGGGAGCCCCATTCTCTTTCTATCTGGAAGGTCAGTCTCGTCAATCCAGGGGCACCAGGTGCTCTTGCCACTCATGGACGTTTTCATTTGTCTTCTGGCTCGGTTTGTTGGCTGGGCATTCCGCCAAGCCTGCAGCTCCTGCAGTTCCCTCTGGATCCTCCTGCAGTTTCTCTGACCTCTGGACCACGTGCTAACTCACATGGGTGTTCAGCTGCGGGGTGAAGGGCAGCAGCTTCTCCTGAAGGACGTTGCATTGTTACAGTTGGAAGCTTGGAGGCAGCGAGAGACCAACACAGCTCTGGTTAGTTAGTCCCTGTGGATTCCAGCTTCAGCTCTCACAGTCAAATCCATCTTCCCCACCCAACTTCCTGCCTTGGCTATTTCAGGATCCAGCGCCAGATGCAAAGCCAGGAGCTTCACAGAGACCATTTAAGCAGATTCCACAATTGCCAATGCTTCTAATATATCCATATAATAAATACCTTATGAGATATATATTCCTCTGATTGAACATCATACCCTATAGTCCAGCTGAGAGAAGCTAAACAGTTAAGCAGAAATTTACCCCATGCGCTGGAGTACAATAAAAGAGAACTAAAAATAGAACAATGTGAACCCAGAGGGTGCTATCAGTTTATGGAATTTCATTTCCTCAGTTTCCAATGCTCCTATGTAGCACCCTTTCCCATTTCAGAGACTTTATTCCCCTCTTCCGGAAAGGACCTTTATGAGCTACTTTATTCATCAGAGTAGGTCAAGAGAAGGAAGACAAGAGGGCAGGTTTGAATCTTTCTCTCTGCTTGCTGACGTCTTGTTTCCACAGCCCCTGAGTCCTCCAGGTCTGTGTTCCCTGCAGCACAGCAGGAGTGCCAGCACCCTTCTAGTCCTCAGAGACATGGCAGGATAAACCAACAGCACAATTCCACCACAATTAAAAAGCAGGCTCTACACTCCAATAGCAAGTTTTCTTTACCATGAACACGCTGCCAGTTTTATACACAGTCCATTACCAAGGCACATTGTACAAACCTGCCCTTCTTCCTTCTTCAGGGCAGATGACATCCCCACGCCCTGTGCTTTCTTTCTGCCCTTGATGCTTGATTTAATATCTAGTTTTATTGGTACAAAATTGCTGGAGGTTGGGAAGAACATGATTGAATTTCCAGTTTCTGGTCCCCTCCATGGATGGGACTTTTAGGGAGCACATCTGGGCTAAGATAACCCTGGTTCTCCTCTGAACATGCTACGTAGGCAATGGTCTGCTCCTTTGTGGCCCTCATAGGCCGTAGCCTGCTTTCATCCTTTATATACCTCCCCTAGCTAAGCTTCATATGGTGTTTACATGGGATAGAAATTTAACTAATAACACCTAGAACTCAGGCAGCTGTCATCAAAGAGGTGCATGAGATCATAGAGTAAATGTAGCCCAACCTGGCCACTCTACAAATGAGAAAAATGACCCAGAGAGGCTGAGTCATGTCATGTAGCTACCGTGGAAGAGTAGTAATCAAGGTGTTTGACAATGGCTGTTGGTTCACCATATTGCGTCTGCTCAAAGACCACATGCATTTTTATACCCCGTTGATTATATCCCCAATGCACAACACAGTCCCTTGTATACGGTAGGAGTTCACAAACATTTCTCGAATGGATGGATGGATGGATGGGTATGTGAGATATTTGAAGAGGTTGCCTAAAGTCACAGGTCTAGCAGTAAATTGATACTGAACATCTTAACCACTGCAATCTGAAGGAAATGATGGCCTTGGTGTCCTGCTGGGGTTCACTGCAGTGGCAAAGTGACATACAGGCTGTCCTGGGAGGTCATGGTGCAAAATAGAAGGGCTGAACTCACTGTGGTAATTTCACTGTTCCTCCAAAACTGGTTTTATGGAACTTTTTTTTTTTTTCCCCAAAGCTGGGGATTGAACTTTACCACTGAGCTACATCCCCAGCCCTTATGAAACTTTCATGAGTTTGTGGCCATTTAATGGTAGAATCTGGCCTCCAAATTTATTACTCTAGACCTATGCTTCTAAGTGGTTTTGACAGTGTGCAAAAACCATTAATATTTTTGTACCTATCACACACTATAAATGAACAGCTGTATTATTAAAGCAAGTTATTTTCTCAGTGTCACAGATTTGAATAAATATTATCATGGATTCAAATTTATTGCATTCAAACTAGGAAACATCAACTATTGCTTTTTTTCTACATACTTTCAAAACAAATTTTAAAATCCCAAGCCACTTCCAAATAAGTTATAGTGTTTTCAGTGTCACTTAACAAAAAGGAAATCACTATCTGAGAAAACCTTCTGTTTTAAGGTTGTTGGTTTGTTTTCCTCTGTACAAATATTCTAAATCTAGGGCCAAGCACTTTTCTGTTTCTTCTTTAGCTGACTCTGATTTCACACACAAACACACACTCTCTCTCTCTCTCTCTCTCCCTTTTGTATTTTCAAAAATACGTACAAAAAAGGGTAAATCAACTTTGAAAAATTAGTCTGTGACTTGGATGCAGTTTAAATAGAGAAGGATTATTGTAAAATCTTTGCTAACATTTCTGCTAGCTGCTGTAATGAATAATAATAATAATAATAATAATAATAATAATAAAAAAAAGACAGGGTCCCAGTCCTTTAAGGAATAATTTGGGCCGATCCGTAGGTACAGGTTTTGTTGACAGCTTTCTAGTTGCATGATTGTAGAATCTCCACAAGAGAAAATAAGACAGATCTAATTATGGTCTTTGAGAAAAAAACATAAATACCAGCAATGAAATTGAACTTTGTAATAAATCATGATATTGAAAGCCATGATAGCTATTAATAATGATTAAGCTGTTTCTTCTGTGGCAAGCAGATTCTATAAATTTCCCACTCTTTGGATGAGGAGACTGAGGTCTGATACTGAACAAATGACTACTCTCTCAGAAAAGGATTAACCCTGGGTACAGAAAGAGAGTAAACACAGGGGTAAACCTGCCCTTAACCAGCAGGGAGTCCTGGCCCTGAAAAAAGGCTGGGGTAAGGGTTCAGGAGTGCAGAGCACCAAGAACCTTGACACTCAAGTCCTTGTGTATCTTGTGCTGTTGCTAATATTATTAGAATAGAACAATGCTGAAATAATTAATGCACTAAGAACTAACGGGGTAGCATCTGGCATAAGCCCTGACAGTACTTGCGTGTGAGTGTTATTTTCCACTTCAGAATCTCATTTGGATTTCAAGTTTCTGCCTACAGAAAGGGCAGAACAAATCATTCTAATTGTGATGAAAATAAGTGTTATAAAGCTGGGGGCAAATGGGAAAAAAAAGAAAATAAATGTTAAGTTCAGTTCCTTCTAAAATTAGGCCATCTTAAACACCCGGCAAAAGCAAAAGAAATGGCAAAATCAACATTAAAAAAATAAATTCGGGCGTGGTTGGTGCATACCTGTAATCACAACAACCTGGGAGGCTGAGGCAGGAGGTTCGAAAGTTTGAGGCCAGCCTGGCCAACTTGGTAATACTGGTTTGGTGGAAGTCAGGTTTGTGTCCCCACACAGTTCATGTCTCTACACAGTTCTTGTCCTTCTCTGGCCTCCCGCTTTCTCCTCCTCTTCTTGGTGCCGGTTTTGTGGATGTTGGGTTCCTGTCTTGGAGTCGAAGCATGAAACCGAGGGACACCTAGTCAATCATAGAGACAGATTTTATTTTAAGAAAACAACAGAAAGCAAAGCATAGGGAAAAGAGCAGACTCCCCCAGAGTGGGGAAAAGGGACAGAGGCAGTTAGCTTTGCCCTTTTTATAAGATGTTCTTCCTTCAATTGGTCATCGTCTCCCTTCCCCCAAACCTAGGACTGGGGCGCAGGGAAATTCTGGTTTGGGTCCAGTCTTTGGTTTGTGCCTCAGGCACCAATAGAAAGAATGTGGCACCTTCCTCAGCAGAAGGGAGTGTCTGCATCCGGACCCACCTTGCGGGACCCTTTTACTAGCACTGGGGTTGTCAAATTGATCTTAAAGAAAAAGAATCGGTTTCCCCTTGATTGACTCGAACATTCTAACTACTCTGACTGCCTAGCTTTCCCCCCATCTCAGTAGTGAGACCCTATCTCAAAATAAAAAGTAAAAAGGAGGGCTGGAGCGGTGGCTCAGCGGTTTCGGCGCTTGCCTGGCAAGCACGAGGACCCGGGTTCAAACCCCAGCACCACGTACACAACTGAGTGTTGAGCAACTAAGGCCATGTGAAAAACTAAATAAAGTTGTTTCTCTCTTTCTCTGTCTCTCTCACTGTCCTTCTCTCTCTTTAAAAAAAAAAAAAAAAAAAAAAAAAAAGTAAAAAGGATCCCCAGGGCCAGAAAGCAAGCAAGAGAGCAAGCAAACAAACAGAAAAGGGCTGGGGATGTAGCTCAAAGGTAAAGACTTGCGTAACCTGCATGAGTCCCTTGAAAAATATTGCCAGAATTCTGTCAAAACAAAACAACAAAAAATGCGAAAAACCAAAAATCATCATCAACAAAAAAACCCAAACCAAAGAATACAAAAGGGTATGCCCTTTCCCCTTGGCCATAGAGATATTTATCAAAGTGTCACATTACCTTTGTAATACACCGGATAGTACCTAACTAGGGATAACTTTCAGGAAAAGAAACAATAAAAACAAATAATACAAGCAACTGCAGTGTGCTCAGTGCTACGAGCTTCATATGGATAATCCCAGCTATTTTAAACAAGACGTTAGGGATGTGGATTTAAGACTTTACAGAAGTTAGGAAAGTAGTGCCCCAAAACGACAGAATTAGCACAAGTGGGGCTGAAATTAAACTCAGGCAGCCTGAAGTGGAAAATGTAATCAGGTTCATCTAATTCAACCAGTACTTAATTAACGTCTGTTGCCTGCCAAGCAGTGAATTCAGTTTTTCTTGTCCTTTTCACATTTAGTTTAGTTACTCTCTAGGGTATTTAATGATTGAATTTTACCGTGTTTGGTTTTCCCTCCAGGTTGATTTCCCCATTATCCCAATGATTCTGGGTTTTTGAGATGAGGCCGGATTCTCTGCTCCCACTGGCAAATGGAGTCTGGGCCGCTACAGATTTCAGCAGCCAAAACAACCTGCTTCTAGTGTTTGCAGCCATTTCCAGTTAAAACTGGGAATTTGGGCTGGCTGTAGGTTAGGGTTAGCAATTCTCCAGCTAAAAGATGGGTGTTACAGCTCTTGGTGTGGTGGAAATTCATCCCAGGAATTCGGAGCCAATCTTCTGGGTTCTTGTCTCATGAATTTGAAGAATAAAATCCAAGGACAACCACAGAAGGAGGAGTAAAAGGAGTAGGATTTATTTAGGAAGAAGAGCAGAGACTCCACAAGGCAGAGGGGTACCTGGAAGCAGGACACCGTCTAATGGAGGTCAGGCCAGGGGTTATGTTGATTTGGGGTATGAGCATAATTAACATTCATGCAAAGCGGGCATTGAGAAATGCATCGACATCATTGGTTGAACCCTATGCAAAGCAGGTATTGAAACTTAGTACCAAAGTCATTGGTTAAATTCTGTGCAAAACAGGCATTGAAACTGGTCAAGAATACCATTGGTTAAATCTATGTAAAACAAAAGGTGGCAAATACTTCCTAGTTCCCACCAGTGACCACCCTCATCTCTTAGTTGGGACAAAGGTGAGCCTTATGGTCTTTTTGCTTTTGAAGGCCCTGAGCTTGCCCTGTCAATCACTCTCTACCAGCTAGATCTTAGAGGGGGCCCTTCTTCCTGTCCTGACCACCTAGCCATTTTACTATTTCTCCTAAAACTGTCTCATTAACAGGTTGCAGCTTCCGTCTCTCCCATTGACTCTCTGAAAATCCTCCTGGCTCCGGCCTCTCATGAACTGCCAAAGTTAGGAAAGAGAGAAGCGCTGGGTAAAACAACCCAGCCCTGAGGGGCGTCCTGTTCAGCTGGCGAGACTGTTTCCTAGGCTATTTGAAGGGATCAAAAATGAATTCACCAAGCACAGCACCTCCTACAGAACACTGCAGGTTTTGATAAACTGAATGCTAATGTAGCCCAGAGTGACAAAGATGCTCTCCTAGAGGAACTCCAATCAGTTCTTGAAAGCTCGTTTTCAACGAGGCCTTTTCCTTGGGCATGACTTAAGAGACCAAATTTACAAAGAATCCTGTTCAGTCATTTTACCTGGAATCCTCACCCTTGACACCTGGTTGCTTTGGATATCTGACCAAATTCCTCTTTCCCTTCCCTAGGGTGATGTCTAATCCTCTGGTCCTGCCACCAGCAGGAGTCCTTCCACCTCAATTCAGCTACCAGAATCCCATCCTTCTTTAGTTCTGATGTTTCCTTTTAGTAATTTTCCATCCCTCTGCCATTGGCTGCAAATTCCTGCTTATCCTTGTTCTGTTCAGAGTTGAATCCAATCTCTTCCCCCCAACTGCAAAACCCCATCGCTGTAGTCTCTAGGTCTGTGGTGAAAGCCCTGAATAAAGTCTGCACTACTGTTTTCACAAGTGTCCGAGTGATCTTGTCTTTAACAGAAAGCCTCATGGTTTTTGTGTACATGACTTTACTAAATAGGATTAACCTACTTCATTCTAGGGTTTTTTTCCCCACTTGAACTTTGAGATTCAGCTACACACAATCATAAAAAATATTTAAAAAGTCATGCCAAGGCTTCCTCAACTGACTTGAGCTGGAATTGTTCATGACCTTTCCCAGAGAAATTCAGGTGCATTTTTCTTTTTAATAGAAAATATCTCATATTCACTTTCCTTGTCTCCCACAGTGACTTATATAACTGGTTCTTGCACACCTTTCACTCAGAACACTTAGACACCGAAGGAGATGTGTTCTGCAATTCAGATCTGACTCTGTCTACCTGGAGTTAGCACCTGACTTCAAAGGGTTAGGGTCTCAGTCTCACAACACTGCCCTCGCTTCAGGTGCTGGATAAAAAGCATAGGGTCCCTAGGTTACCCACGCTTCTGTCTGCTGTGTTCACAAAGCTGGGGTTTCCCAGCTTTCAGTTTCTTTCATTTCAGTAATTTGCTAGAATAGCTCACAAAACTCAGAAAAACACTTATTTTTAACAGTTTATTGTAAAAAAATACAAATAAATAACCAGAAGGTCAAGAACAGGAATTTCTGTCCCCATGGAGTTGGGTTGCTCTGTTGTCATAGCAGATGGATGTATTCCTCAAGTTGGAAGCTCTCTGAACTGCCTTGATTAAAGACTTTAATCATTAAATTTAATGATTGATTAAATCATTGGCAGTTGTTGATCAGCTCAATTCTCAACCCTTCATCCCACCAGGCCTGGGGGTGTGGGGCTGAAAGTTCAACCCTCTAATCAGGCTTTAAAGGTTAATCTGCATTGCGAACTTGATTAGATTAGGAGACTCCTGAAATTGAGAGGCACCTAGGATTAAGAGCCTTCTGGTTGGTCAATGAGGGTGGTTCTAGGAATGATTGACATGTGGCATATCGAATCAAAAGAAGAGACCCACCCTAAGTGTGAGCAGCACTGTCCAGTAGGTTGGAGCCTTGGATGAATAAAAGCTGAAAGAACAGGAAGCCGCAGCAGATGCAAGTCTAATTCTTGAATGGGTTCTTGATTGCTTCTGTGATCTTCTAGGGCTTCAGCATCCTGGACTGCACAGCTACTGGTTCCTCCAGCTCTCCTGCCACAGGCGGCCATTGTGGGACTATCCAGCCTCTGGTTGTGTAAGCCAATCTGATAAATATATATATCCTGTTGATTCTGTTCCTCTAGAGAACCCTGGCTAATACACAGGCCTGGTCTTTCTGGTTACCAGCCCTCTTCCTGAAGCCATCTAGGGTTCCCCAGCATCTGATTAGCATAGGACATTCCAAATTTTAGGAGATGTATGCCAGGAAGAAGGGAAAAAGACCAATATATACTTCTTAAATTAGAGTTCATTGTCTATTTGCTAAATTGGATACAGTTCTACTTCATGGAAACGATTTCTAAAATGGTCCTTTATGATAATTGTTTTTATTTCTGAAAAGATAAACCTTTTCCTGCTTTAGAATCTGGTTGAACAGTTTATATAACTATTATTTAGAACTGGGAATATTCATTGATAAAAATAGGGATATTTGGTTACTGTTTTATTTAATTTTTTATCTGTAGCTGGGGATACAACCCAGGGCCTCATATATAGTAGGCAAATAGCTCTACCACTAAGCCACAACCCTAGTCCTGGAAACCATTATATTTGAGCATTCTAATACAAATTACAGGAAGTTTATACACTTGGGCAGGACATAAATTAATTTGAGGAAATAATATATTTCATCTTTAAGAAAAATTTCAAAATACCCAACCCTGACTCTTTGTATTAAATGTTCTCTGGAAACACTCATTAACTAAGAGGAAAATTTGCCCTTTCCCCTTAGAATTCCTCTGTGAAATTCTCAGACCAATTTCTTACCATAGTCTCTTCCCTTAGTTTACCATTTCTTATCCCTGGACTGCCAGTTTCACAAACATGCTGATCTGTTCTAAGACCCAGTTGACTGATTGACTATTGACTTTATACCCCACATATGTGTTTCAAACCTGTTTCAAAAACAAGGGATTAGAACTGGACCCTGGGTTAGGAGGGAGAGCTCCTATAAGGATGAAAAGAAAAAGAAGTCTAAAGAAAATAGAGCAAGATGTTAAAATTCGTGAAATCTGGGTAGTTGATATAACATGACTAAATCATACTCCACGTCTTTTCATATGCTTGACATAATTACATTAAAGGCTCCTATTTTTCATTTTACCCACTGCCACTTTTTGTGGATACAAAGAACCAATTTTGTGTTAGCAAATGTGTTATGCACAAAATATTTACATATTGGGGAGGCAGAAGATCATGAAGTCTCTTCTGGGAGTTGGTTGACAAATTCATCATAGACAGACTCCAGAGGGAGACTTAAGAATTGTTGAAGGAGGGAGGGAGGATAGGGAGGGACTTAAGGAGATAATCAACGTGTAGCACACTCTTTATCCCCCCGAGAATCCAATTAATACTTATGAAATCATGTAATTCTAGAAAATTCATAATCTAAATATTTATATCACTCATCAGGGCAAAATATAGAAGAATTACGAGACTGGGGTGTGGGTGTTGGCCAGGTGATTCTGGTTTAAGAACAAATGCATATCATATTGTTACTTTATATGTATTTATGATTGTACAATAACTCAATTCCTTAATTAAAAATAATTAAAAAAAAGAATGGTTGAAGGAGGGCTGAAGTGATGGCTCAGCAGTTGTGGTGCTTGCCTGGCAAGCATGAGGATGCATGTTCAAACCTCACGTACCCAACGAAGGGTCGGAGCAATGAAAGCCACATGAAAAACTAGATCGAATTGATTCTCGTTCTCTCTCTCACTGCCGCTTTCTCGTTTAAAAAAGAAAAGAAAGAAAGAAAGAAAAGAGAAAAAAGAATGGTTGAAGGAGGAATATCAAATCCCTCCCCTTCCTTTTTCCTTTCCTAGGAAAGTTACCACTTCCAGGGGAGGAGAGAAGGGGTCCTAAGTATCTGTTTTAGGGTACTGCAAAAGTGCATTTAGGAGCTTAATTTCCCGTTTGGAAGTTACTTTTATTTTTCATGAAGCAGAAAAGATCAGGGTAGGCTTCAGAAGGCAAAGGGCTACTAAACCCTAGCTGAGGGGAACCTGGGTTTTAAGGTAACCACAGTGGTGGGAGGTGAGTGGACAGGGTACTCAGTCTACAGCTGCAGGAAGGACCCCGGCATTGTCTGTGATTCCTTTTCCTAGACACTCCTGACACAGGCTCTGAGGCCTGCAGTTCTCTTGCCGGGAAACCTCTTGTTTTTACACAGGCCGACCATTGATGTTGGGCAAGGTGTGGAGGAGGGGAGGGAGCATCCTGCAGTCCTAGGGTTAGGTTTGTTTTTTTTTCTGAGCTGTGTCCCTGGGCTGCTTCTCATTTCCTCCTCCCCTGTGCCTTAGGTGAGACAAGAAGAATAGAGGGCTGAAATTGGTTATTTCCCTTCCCCCAGGTCAGCTAGGCTTTAGTAAACTCCTAGTCCACTAGGCTCTTGCAAAACAGTCTTAAAGGCAGGCATTGTAAGGAGAATAGAAGTCTCTGGGCATATTTCAAATTTGTTACTTTCCCCTTCCTTTCAGGAAGCCAGAGGGGATTTGTCTCTGATCTTCACAGTGAGAACCTAGTGGGGTTCCTAGAGATAAAACAATATCATGAAAGTGAAAGACCCTCTACGACTGGGCACCCTTGGAGTTGAACTCTCAAGGTAGTCTAGATTGGACTTCCAGCAACTCCTCAATTACAGTTTTAACTGTTCCTACCAATATTGGCTCCAGATGTGGGCTTCATATTGGTTTCAGCTGTGGACTTCTGAGAACCTAGAAAGCTGTGACTCTGATTCTATCTCTACTTTTTGAGGCAGCAGTTTGCTCTGTGACTCAGATCTTTGATGGATCTGAGAGGAGTTGTTGATTTTCAGTTTGTTCTGCTTTTTTCTTGTTGTGAGGACAGGAGTGACAACTTCCAATTTTTTTGCATGTCAGGCCAGATAATAGAAGTCTCACAGAAAGGAGTTCAATACAAGGATTAGGTGCTTAAAGAATCTTAGGAAAAGTTGGAGAGGGGCTGGAGCGGTGGCTCAGTGGTTACAGCGCTTGCCTGGCATGCGGGAGGACATGGGTTCAAACCCTAGCACCACATACACAACAAAGTCTCAGAGCAATGACAGTCACATGAAAAACTAAATAAAATTGATTCTGTCTTTATCACTGTCCCTCTCTTTATTAAAAAAAAAATTAAAAGAAAAGTTGGAAAGTGGAAATTGGGGGATTCTGTTAAATTTTTGGCTTCAAGTTCTATCACTATAAATTTAAATTGGAGGCCGAGAAGATGCTGCTATCACTGTAGTTCAAAGCTGATCCAACACTGGAGTGTCAGTCGGAGCCCAAGCCCAAGTCAGTCTGTCTGACCTTGCCTGCCCACCAACACAGTAGCATCTGCTAGTGTAAACAGGAAAACCTTGTCATTAATTTCAAGTCTAAGAATGGTAGATTTTGTTTGTGTGTTTATTCTTTGTTCTAATTTTCCAGTTCTCTATATCCTGTTTTCAGTTACTGGGTCCCCGTCCTCTTTCCCAGCACCTGATTCTCTATTTTGCAATCCTGGCCTTTTTTTTGCTTATCATGCACTGAGTCCCACCCTCCCCTAACTATTCTTTCCAGTCCTTTGAGAAGATCCTCGCAAACTGTTGCTTGTTTGCTGGGATTCTCTACCCATCGCTTTCCCCAGTGATATATCTGCTTTTGATATTCACTGTGAGCAGAAAACAATTTGTGACATATTACTGGAAAGAGTATATTATCAGAGTATAACATGTATAATTCAAAGTTTATTTATGAGTGTGTATGTGTGTATATACATATGGGGGTATGAACACTAGAATTACATACATCAGAATATTAACAGCAAGCACTCTCTGTGTTTGAATTAAGACAGTTTTATTTTCCTTTTAATATGGAAAAATACTTTTAATGTTTCCATGCAGATTATGTGTTACTTACGTCTTATTACAGATTTTGATGTTGATCAGCTTATCATCTATGATTAATAATATAGAGACTTTCATTTTTTCCTTAAAATAAAATAGAGAACTAATGTTGGAAATATGGTATGCCCCTGGCATTCTGTGTGTGCAAATTTCAAGACATAATAAGGTCCAGCACTGTTTCTGCTTTGCAGAAAATGTGTAAAATCAAACTAGAAATCACCTTGTATAGGTATTATAACACCCTCGGTCATTCACCAAAGATTTAAATTCCACAAATGGCATCATCAAACTGGTAAGGGCATCATTGATATATTTTGTAAAAATCTTCTTGTGCATTCCGGTTTTAAAATTATCATAAATGACTTGAAGTTGTTGGTAGGCTTTCAAAAATGAAAAACTTAAAAGAAGTTTCCTCTCAAAAACTAAAAAGGCCCTGTAGAATAGTTTTGGGGAACCAGGCCCACAATTTATTTGAAAATCAGAAAAAAGTATGAAAAAAAGTATGACACAGTTACTACATGCCAGAAAGTCTTGCAAACTCTCTGCAGGGATCAGTTAATCTACTTATAATAGCACTAGGTTGTAGTATATATTGACCCCGTTTTTGTAGATAAGGAAACTGAGGTATGGAGAAGTCAAGTATCATGAACAAGGCGACTTCCTCAACATGTTGGCATGTTTCCAATCCAGTTTTACAAGCCTGGGGGGCTACATCAACTATGCTGGTTCCAGAGTCACATGAGCTGGGACTGTAATTGAATAAGGCACTTACGGAGTACCCAGACTTAGAGGCTACTTTCAATGAATTTCTGACGTCTTCCCCCATGAGGTGAAGCGCTTTGCAAAACTTAACCTCTGTGACTTATCAACAGTTGCCCCTTAACAATGCCACGAAAACTGACACATTGTTCATTAAGAAGCTTCTTAAGTTAAATACTAGAAATTCCCATTGCCCCTGGAATATTGCTTTTAAAAAAAGTCACAAATTATAATTTCAAGAATCCCAAGAATTCTATCTAATGGTTTTTGTGATGTGAACGCGGGGACCCGAGGAAGATGAACTCACATGAAGTTTTCCTTCCAATAAAATGTTGAAAGGAAATATGCTTCCAAGGCAGTTACAGAAGTGACCTTGGCCTTGACCCTACAGATAGAGCATGTATAACTCATGGACTTCCTTCTCCAAAAAGGAAATCTTGCAACTTTCTAGGATTATTAAGTTTCTGATATTTTTTTCTCCCTCTTCAAAAAGCATTGTTTTGTGTCCTATTCCATGAAGACCCTCCACAGTGTTGGACTCTCTGCAGAAGGGCATTGTCCATGATCTCGAGTCACTGTTGCTTTCTGAGTAAGAGATGATGCTTTATGATGAGCAGGAAGCTGTTTCTTGTTACTGCAGCTGTCCCTACAGAATCAGAGTAGTGCTAAGGCACAAAAAATGAGAGGCACTGAGTTTCCAACTGCTTACTAATTAAAACCAGCATCATCCCTGGAATTTAAGGCCAACAAAGAAATCCTTGCTGTTATCTGCAGGATCAAGAAATTTTACAATCACCTCTATACTCATTCTTTTTATGGTGTATTGATTACACATCTCTCTGTTCCTTTTATGAAGGATAATCCCACACCCTAAATTAGGACACTGTATGAGAAACTTTGGAGTCTTTTGTTGAATGCATGTCCTTGGGTTTGTCTGTGACCTGGGGAATGTTATCTTAAATGTTGGTGCCCCAATCCTTTTGCTAGAGGGGAACTTGAATGACACTTTGCTATCCTGGTTGGAAATTCCGACATTTTATGATGGCCTTGACCCTCCTTTTCCGGAGGACTAAATGGATGATTGTAGGTTATTCGGACCATTTCTGTCTTACCTTGAATATGGATGAGGGTACCTGGAGAGCCTAAGGAATTTAAGTGACCATAAGCATGGGTTATCTGCTTCTAAAAATGCCACCTGGGAAAATAATGGTGGAATAAGTGAATTCTAAAAGGGGATCTTCATGTTGCCTTAGCCATATGATAAGACCGATGTCAAGAAATTGTTTCCATGAAAACGTTAGCTAGAACCTGTGTCTGATATAGCCTTGGATTGAGTCAGACTTTGAGGAGAATGGTAAGCCAGTGTAATGCATGAGTCAACAAGTAGTTTTTATTAGCAACTATTACGTGCCAGACTACTGGACATAATTTATCAGTAAATGTACGGTGATAAGGGACTAAGGCATCTTGATTACTTTTAGAGGAAGGACTTTATTGGGTTTTAGTACTTGTTAGGCAGCTCTTCATTTCTGTGACAAAATCCCTGACAAGAACAACCTAGAGGAGGAAAGATTTATGTTGGCTCATGGTTTCAAAGGTTCAGTCCGTGGCCGGCTGACTCCAAGGCAGAAGCATCAAAGCAGAGGAAAGCTGCCCAGCTCAAGGCAAGCAGAGAACAAGAGGCCAGGAGAACATAAACTCTTCCAGCGCACACCCCCAGGGATTTATGTCCTTCAACTGGGTCGCACCTCTCAGTAGTCCATGCAGCTATCAATGGATTAATCCATTTGATAGATCAATCCACTGATGAGGTCAGGGCCCATGTGATCCAGTCACTGCCTGAGAGCCTCACCTCTGAACCTACTGCTCTGGGGACTGTTTTCCAACACATGAGCTTTTGAGGGACATCCCAGATCCAAATAAAAACAAGTAGATACCTAATTAAAAAGGCATGAAATACTGCAAGCTTCATATCAAATAATAACATTATACGTATTTGGGGATATCAGACACTTTATAAATAATTCTCTACTTTTTATCCCAGTTCAATCATCCTCAAGCACATAGTTGTACAAGTTGTAAGATTAGGTCTTAAATTGAACTTATCAGGTATTTGTGCATGTGCATATGTGTGCGTACATGTGTGTGTCTAGTGTGTTGGCACAAGGTCATTAATATGGTGCAGTATAAATGTCCTCTTTGAATTCTGGTTCTGTTGCCTAGCCTGGGCTAATCACTTAGCCTCTTCAAGCCTCAATTTCTTCATCTATGGTATGGTTAAACTAATTCAACAGACACGTAAGGCCTTTAAGTTGGTGGAAATTCATTAACATAATCAATTTTTTAATTGGATTTTAAAAGGTGAATGGGTTTTCTTGAAATAAAGAAGAAAATAAAAAATGCAGAGGAAATGTCACATTTTGTTATGTACATGGAGAGGAAATTTTTCTTAGTTAAAACTATACTTCGGAGGTCATTAGTTGACCTAATTTAAATTATGCACACCTCAAAGGTGTGTATACTGCTATTGAATCATGAGGCTATACTCTTAATGTAAGAGCTTTAGCTATTTTTATCTCTTATTCTCTTATTATCTAGTAGTGCTTTCTTCTTCTTATTCCCCTTCTGTTTT
>PVKS010005230.1:0-86598 GCA_004027875.1 Aplodontia rufa
AATGCTTTATAATCTAATATCTTTTTTTAGAGTTATAAAGGGAAAGGGAAGGGAGGGATAAGGGAGGGTAATTGGGGGGGCACTTCTGGAGATAATTGCAATATCCAGAATATTTACACATTTTATACACATTTTATATTATTTTGTTAAAATCGTGTAAGGTTGTTCAAAAAATAAATTAAAAAAAAAAAAAAAAGAAGCTAACAACTACCACTATAACACATTTAATCAAATTTGGAACTTTGTGTAGAAAATGTTTGCACAAAAATTATAAACCTTTGGGCTGGAGTGGATGTTCAGTGGTTATGGCACTTGCCTGGCATTTGTGAGTACACGAGTTCAAACCCCAGTGCCACGTACACAATGAAGTCTTAGAGCAACAAAAGCCACATGAAAAATTAAATAAATTAATTCTCTCTTTCTCTTTCTCACTGTCCCTCTCTATTCTATATATGTGTATATATTATATATATTCTATATATATTATATATGTATATGTATTATATATATATAAACTTTTTTCTATAAAACCCCTTGTTTGTAGCAATTTATAAAACTTTTTATAACTTTCAAAATATGGGGGGGCACCAGAAGATAATTCTATCAAGCAAAATATTAAATTGCTTTAATTACCTTCATTTTATGTAATAAATAGTTTTAATATCTAAATCTTGAGTCAAAGGTCTTATAAATATATTATGACAAAATAAAGATAAAACACAATTAGAAATCATTCTTATCGTGTTTCCATATGGGTCTAAAAACCAAAAGGAGATCTGTGAAGTCAAATTTTATCAATTTAGTTCTATGTGGAATGGAGAAGAAAGATTCTGATCCTTCTTCACCTTAGGGGAGCTTATTCATGATTTCATGTAATGATTTTATTAGCTAAAATATGAGAACACCACATAAATGAAAATAGGAAGCTTCAATACTAACACAGGAAAAATTTCAAATTAGAAAGCAGATTTGTCCCTTTCTAAATAGCAGAGACCCACTCTTTTAAGTGCTCTGATGCTGTTTCCATACCAAAAATAAAAGAAGGACAAGATCTGAAGGAATCAATTTGTATTAAATAGGTCTTATAGCTAGAGATCTGTTTAATGGAAGTTCTCTTATCTATATATGTAAAGCAAAAGCAACTAAATTTTCATGGGCTTTAAGTTTAGTAATGACCTGGATTCTGGGTCATAATCATAGATGAGAAATTACGTTTCAAAAGTTTATTTTTAAAACAATAGTAAATTGGTGTTGCATTTAGGGAATTTTCTCTAATGAAGTTAATAAAAAGATCCCTTTGCAAGTTAAAAATCATTAAACATTTAGTGAAAATTTCCCCACTTTTTTATGGGTGCGTTATAGTTGTGCACAATGAGGAGATTTGTTGTTAAGTATTTATAATGCAACAATGTAACAATAAAATTTGGCAACATCTCTCCCCAGCATTTCCCTGCTACCTTATCTCCTCCTGCAGCTCTGGTCCCTTTCCTCACTGACCTTCCTTTGATTATTTTTTATGAGTTTTTTTTTTCAATGAAGTTATGAATCACTGAATCCAAACATAGCCTTTTTAATGGAGAAAGCAAAGGTTAAAACATTTAACCAGCTATGAGTGAACTAAACACATGGTTCATTTTATCTTCTGTTCGTTGGTATATGTGTGGTTTTCTAGAATCTCATGTCCATTCCATCATTGATGGAAATAATGATCTGAACTCTTGACAGAGTTAATCTTGATCTTAAATCCCATTTTTAAGATCAGGTTTAATGCCTTAAAAATCCATATTTATCACAAATTGGAAGCCTTGGAATTATAGGAAGTCTCTCTGTGTGAAATAACAGCACTGTTTTCCTCCAATTAGATTGAAAGAGTTTCCAGCACATTAGCACCTCACGTAAAACCAGCAAACCCCTTGGCATGTATATTGAGAATTTCAATCATCTGCTTCTTGTGGTGGGTGTTAACTACAATTTTAGAACGAGGAGGTTTCTGCTTCCTAATAATTTTATTTTATTTTCCTAATATCTTTCATATGTCATACCTATTAAGAATAGGGACACCATCAATTCTCAACAGGGGTGCTATTGGCATCATGATTCTAGAGTTCATTAAGCCAGGATGTCTCATAGGAATGAAAATTATTTGGTATCTCTAGCTTGAACCTACCATGAGCTTGGGGCTGTCCATCATTATGACAATAAAATCCTCCTCCACATATTTCCAAATGTCCCCCCACCTAGGAACCCAGCCTGAGAGGGAGGAAGTAATTTTTTAAAATCTATCTGCTGATTATCCACCTACAGAGATGATTTCTAGATTATTCATAAGTTACCACCAGAGTTTCTTTTAGTTTTTATTTTTTCCAAAGTAATTCAGGCTAATTTTGTTTTCCTTCTACCATAACCTTATTGTAAGCTTCCAAACACAATGTGAATATTTTTCAAATTCCCAATGTCTGGGGACCAAGAGGTAACTTGAGAAGGTGCGAGTGAACACACACACACACACACACACACACACACACACACACGAGACAATTTTATAATGCAGTTACATACATTTCTGCAGAGAAGCAGCACAAGACAAATACTTGATGCACTGAATTTCAAATACATAATATCAAAACTCTTCATGCTTTCAGACTTCCCCTAAAATCCAGAATTGTTCAGAAAAACAAACAAAAAACAAATCCTCCACAATTTGTCTAGTCTTAAACAGCACTCTTCCATGTGAAAAACTCAATAAAAATTGATTCTCTCTCCCTCTCTCTCTCTCACTGTCCTTCTGTCTTAAAAAACAAAAACAAAACAAAGAGAAAAAAGCAGTCCTACATATGCGCAAGGTGAATAAGGAGAAAGCAGAATGAACAAATGAAAACATGAACCAGTTAGATCGAGCAACTCGCATTTCAATTCATAATGAAAAGATCTCACAGAAAGGCTTGCTTCCAGAATGTGCAAGTGAAATCTCTGCACACCTCCAAAGTCAGTGCTGCAGCATAGAGTATTACGAAGAACACCGAGTACTAAGGGACTGTGTCACATAGGCCATAAAACTTACTAAACTTTCATCTAAAAACTCTTTTTTTTTAAATGACCTATTCTGGGGCTGGAGCAATAGCTCAGCGGTTGTGCTGTTTGCCTGGTCGGTGTAAGGACGCGAGTTCAAATCCCAGCACCATGTACACAATGAAAGGTCAGAGCAATGAAAGCCACATCGAAAACTAAATAAAATTCATTCTTTCTTTCTCACTGTTCCTCTCTCTCTTAAAAAAAAAAAGAGCCATTCTGAGGAACAAACCTCACATACATGCCTATAAATAAAAGATAACAGTAAAAAGTGGGAAAATTACCTTTTACTTATGACTGGGTAGAGCATCAGCAGACATGTAGGCACAGCAACAGCTAAGTCCAGAGTAATTAGCTTCATGTTCCTTTTTATGGGCTCTCACCAGGAATCTCATTACATACTGATGTGTTTAGGCCAGAAGCATCTCTCCAAAAGTGCTCCAGCTTCACAAAAAACAATGAATATTAAACTGAAGCTAAATAACATTAAGAAAAAATCAAACATATTTTAAGGAGGGACTCCTACGTACTTTTCTTAAAACAGGGAGAGAAGGAGAGAGAGAATCAACTTTATTTAGTGTTTCATTTGGGTTCTGTTGCTCTAACACTTAGCTGTATGTGGTGCTGGGGCTTGAACCCGGGTCCTTGCACATGCCAGGCAAGCACAAAGCCACTGAGCCACCACTCCAGCCCCTCCTGCATACTCTTAACATGATTAAAGAATCTACATCTTTAAAGTTTCTTTTAACAAGATATTGACAAGGGGGCTGGAGGGGTGGCTCAGCAGTTATGGTGCTTGCCTGGAATGCACAAGTATGAAGGTTTGAGCCCCAGTACCATGTGCACAACGAAGTGTCCGAGCGACGAAAGCCATATCAAAAACTGGGTGAAATTAATTCTCTCTCTCTCTCTCTCAAAAAAAAAAAAGATAATGCACATAGAGAAACAAGTACATCGTTCTGCCTTATTTTCCTAACCCACCTCCTGTTTATTTTTATTTTTTAGTATTTATTTTAAATTTATTTTAAAGGGGCACATAGAAACATATTAACGGGATACCATGAGATATTTTGATACAAGTATGTACGCATTCCATAATGTTTAAATAATGTTAAGCACATTTATCTCTTTCAACACTTCTCATTTCTTTACGGTGAAACAGTGAAATTCTTTTCTTCCAGCTGTTTGAAATGAACAGTACATTATTGTTGTCTATAGTCACCCTTGCATGCAAAACAGCACACTAGAATGTCTTGCTCCTGTCTGACTATAACTTAGTACCCATCAATTACTTTCTCTTCGTCCTTCCCTCTCCTGTACTCATCCAGTCTCTGGTAGCCACTATTCTACTCTCAACTTACATGAAACCAACTTTTTCAAATTCCACATGAGTCAGATCATGAGGTACTTGGTCTTCTGTGCCTGGCTTATTTCACTTATAATGATCCCTATTGCCCACCTTAGGTTTTCAATTCTAATTTTGTGTAACATACTCTAGGAAAAGTGGATTTAGGAAAGGAAGATAAAGAACATAAAAGAAAAAGGAAGAATGTATTTGCTCACTTAATATATATAGACAAGATAATTATTAATATTTTGCTAAAAGATTTCTGCCCTAATGGAAGACCTGAGGTGGGCAGGGTATGTAGGGAAATTAAAGATGAATAATTTTTTTTGCAAACAGACTATTTATACAGGCTGCATTTTTGCTGCATGATTGTAGAAGAGGTTTGGAATAATTTACAATGGAGTAGGAGCTGAAGTTTGTACTGTGGTGTGAAGATCAGGGAGGAATCCACTACTTGAGACCATATCCTTGCCATTGCACATCCTACTTCCTGCTTCCTGAATCCACAAGAAGCTTTTTTTTTTTTTTTTAAGAGAGACAGACAGTGAGAGAGAGAGAGAGAGAAACCATTTTTATTGAGTTTTTCACATGGCTTTCGTTGCTCTGACACTTAGTTGTGTATGTGGGTGCTGGGGTTTGAACTTGTGTATTTGAGCATGCCACGCAGGCACTGTAACTGCTGAGCCACCTCTCCAGCCCCACACAAGAAGTTGTTTTTGATTCCACTTCCTCACTCTTTTGGATGACCTCCAGTGAGCATGAAGTTCGTCTCTCCTGGGATGATTTAAAAGACTCTGAACATGTGCGAGAACAGGACACATAAAACTCCATTCCCAATTTTGGGGGGTGCACATCAAACATTTCTTCTACTTCCACTCTTAGTAGCAATGGATAGGCATTCTTTGATTTAGGAACATTGAGAATTCTAGAAGCTATTGTTTTTCTGTGCATGACTATCCATTCATTCTGACAGAGCTTCCTAGGAGACTGCTTTCTAGAGTCCCTTTGCAAACAAGCAGTACAATATTATGAAAGACTTAATTAAGGAGGAAGATGTTTGAGCATCACATACAAAGTGTAGGCTGCAGAGCAAATTACTTTTACCCACTATATCAGAAATGCATTCCTTCACAACCAGGGATTTTCCTACCTGCCTGATCCTTTACTCATGGATTTTACAGCAAAATAAACATTTTCCTTTTTCATTTCAGATAATGCTTTCATCTTTTCCTAGTTATAACTAAGGAATAATAGTTTCCTAAGGAAAAAGAAACTATTTCAACAGAAATTCTGGAGTATATAGGTCAGTGATTTTTTGTCTTTGTTTTTATAATTGGCACCGGAAGGAAGCATGAAGTTATTAACAAGGGCACAAAGTGACTGAAACGGAAAATAAGTCGTTCAGCAAGAGGTTATGTCATGGTGGTGGGATTGTTTGACTTTTTAAAGGTCTAAATACAAATTTTGGGGAATCTATGTGAATAATATTTACTTCTTCTAAGGTTATTTGATTTCCTCAAAGTTCAAATTCAAACCCAACTTGAGTTCCAGCCAAGATTTGCCTTTGGGCCCATCTTACCTTATGTCTCATTAGTATTATCATCTAAGGTGGGAAACTTTGCCTATAGTTCCCATCCTCCCGACCGTCTCAGTTTCTCACTAAACATTTCCTAAGTACTCAGAGCCTGTGTGACAGCTCCCAGGTGTACAGTGTCCCTACTTTTACAACCAACAAAAATATGAACTGCTAAGAAATCTTTCATAGTTTACTCTTTTGTTGTAAAATCTTGTCTCTCTTTATGGTTACACAATCTTAACGGAACCTGCAAAAGCTGGGGATCAGTGGATAGTCATGACTCTCTTTTAGGTAACTTTGCTGCATTTTCACTGAGGTCACCTGGAGCCTGAACATGTAAGCATGTAAGCTTAAATATAGACTGGAATCCTTTTCCTCAATATCATGGCCCAAATATATGCCATTAATCCCAGCCAACAGAAGCAATATGGGTAGTTTTATTATCTCTTCTCATCACTGGAACATAGCATGAAGCACCTGCTATTTCTGGTAAATGCTTGTGAAGTTATGGGGTAGTGGTTAAGTAAAAGCATTTGTAGCAGTGAAAGGAAGACCATTCATTTCTCTTTTATAACATGAACAACCAGAACAAATAGTTGAAAGCCAATTTTTGAATCCAAGGCAGATAATGTTTCCTGTATCCTGCTATTATTTTTCTCTCCAGCATGTGTTCCATGAAGATAAGTCCTATGAATAATTATCTGACTCCATAAAATCCATTAGGCCAGAGTCCAATGAGGTACCACAGCTGTGCAAGGGATCGGATAAAAGGAAAAACCAGCATTCATTTCCACCGTGAAAGTGCAGTGGAGGGAAGTTAGGACCTAGAAGAAAGTGGTCCTAAAAAGACACCAGGTTGGGGAACTACCAGGGAGAAGTCACCTAAGCAAAAGGCCAAGAGAAATTTTCTAAGCCCTAAAACCATAGATTAGCATAGTTCTCTTTCATTTCTTGCCATGTCATTGCAGAAGAATAAGATGCTACAGTAAGCTTTAAGCTCTAAGGTAAAGCCATAAAGCAGGATGAGCTGGGCAATGCAGGAACCTATACTCAGAATTTGTTTCTCAGGAAGTGCCCATGATAGGTTGAGCCAAACCAACTTCTTAGACCATGTTTAAGTTTGTCCTAGAAAGAGCTAGGAACTGGCTAATGTACTGATGCCTATGTTGCCTCCTCTGATCAAATCGCAATATTGTTTTTATTTAACCATCAGGCCTGCTGCCACAAATAAATGGAGATTTTTTTCAGCTTGCCAAAATGTTGTGTCTAGCATCTTGTTTATCTATCTTCTTGGGCTAGCTTTTAACTTTCACTACCTAATTTTAAAAAGATTTTCGTAAAGATGTAACTTTAGACTATATTAGGAACCAAGGAAAACCTCAGCAAATCCTTGTGGAGCAGAGTGAGTGATAGCCTGTGGGGTTTGTGCCTCATTGATCGGAGTTAATCCAATAGTGCTTCTTCCTAGCAGTTGGAATGAGGATGTATGCGCAATTCCTGGGAGCCTTGGCCTTCAACAACCTGATTCCTATCCATTTCAAAACACAGGCAAGAGTCAAACAGGCCATGTCCACATAACGTCGATATAAAGACAACGGAAGTGAAATATTCACTCTTTGTCATCCATGATTTTTTATGCGATATAAACAGTCAAGGTGCCTGAATATTGTCTGTCTTGAATAGATTTGTACGGATACCTGCAAGAAAGAAAACATGAGAGAGATCATAGTGAGATTAGAGGTGGTGAGTTAGAAAAGAGATGACAAGAAAAGTCAACAATTTAGGAAGACGTGATGATTGCTTGGGACTAAATAAAGAGAAATAGGGAACAGAGCAGACACAGCAATACACAGCACAAACGTCCTCAAAGGTTCTGCTGTTTCCCAACAGCTTCTCTGTTCTGGCTTATAGTATGTCTACACTGACTTTGCTAAAGTTAAGGGAAGATCTGCTTTGCACAAATGTTTTACTTTAAAATATAATGTCAAAAATTCTTTGGGCTGGAGCAGTGGTTACAGCACTTGTCCGGCATGCACGAGTATGGGAGTTCAAACCCCAACATCACGTGCACAACGAAGTCTTGGAGCAACGAAGGCCGCATGCAAAACTGAATAAAAAATTGTTTCTCTCTTTCTGTCTGTCTCTCTCTCTCTCTCTCTCTCTTTCTCACTGTCCCTCTATCTTTAAAAAAAAATTCCTTAATTTGGAAAACTTTAAGTAAACTATCCAAGGGCAAAAAACAACTGCTCAAGAAATTTTTATAGCAAATCATTTTGATATCAGCTGTATACTGGACAAATATGAGTCTCCTCCCCTTTGTTTTACTTTCATTAAGAAAAATTGAGGGCTAGAGAGGTGGCTCAGCGGTTTCGGCGCTTGCCTGGCAAGCACTAGGACCCAGGTTCAAACCCCAGCACCACGTACACAACTAAATGTTGGAGCAACTAAGGCCATGTGAAAAACTAAATAAAGTTGTTTCTCTCTTTGTCTGTCTCTCTCACTGTCCCTCTCTCTTTAAAAAAGAATTTAAAAAAAGAAAAATTGAATGTTTACTTATTATGCAGAACATGTCTGTATAGATCAAATGAATCACCTGAGAAGAAAAAGTGTCTTTGAGAATACAAGAACAGGGGGTATTTTGAGAGCCTTTCTACGATGCATATTACTTCCCTTTGGAGGAGAATAACTTTAATTGAATTCTTGCATTCATCCAAAATAGAAATACATTTTTTTCTTTAGGATGTTGTAGTAAGGCTCTTCTCTTTAGGTATGGGCACTGACTGGAAGAAAAAAAACTGACCTAAGTTCTGGTGATGATAGAAAATTATAACAGACTGCTAACCCCTGACTTCACCTTCCACTACTGTACCAATGGAAGTATTCTAAGTTCCCTTCTAGTGCCAACATTCTCAGAGACAGAAAAGAGGCTCTCAGAAACCAGTTTTTAGTGTGTTTCCTGTTGGTTAAGGGAAATTAAAAAGAGGACAGTAACTGTGGTTTGGGTAGTGAAGGAATGTGTGTACTTGTGAACAATTATGCGTTCTCAACTCATCTCTAGTTAGGAATTACAGATAATAAAAATGAAATTTGTGGGGATATGTCTTAATGTATAGATATAATTAGGGAACTTGTCCATGGCCAAAGAAGTATGTGTCCAACATAGTGCAATATAATTCCCAACAGCTGTGAAATAGGTTAAAATTCTTCTCATGAAAGCAGCATAAGAATCATGGAGAACGTAAGCGACATGCAGAAGACTTACAGGTCTATCACTTTTAGCTTCTCAGAGGGCAAATGGATCCTGGACAAATGTCTTCATAGGTAAGCAGATCTTTGAAATGCAGAACACACTAACTGGGCCTGCTTTGCCAGTAACAGGCTATGTGTTGGAAGCAAGTCCCCGAACCTCTCTGTGTCCCATTGTCCTTGTCCATAAAAGAAGGATTGAAGTAGATGCCTTCTGAGCCACTTTCAGTTCTAGTCAAGATTCCATAAGAACATGTTAAATACAATTACAAATTAATAATATAAATAAATCGTACATATGAACATTTTAAATTCTTAAGTTCTTCAAAGACTCCACTTCTTGGTATTTATCCTGAAAAATTAAAGTCATCTTACTACATTGCACATGAATACCTATGTTTATAGCAGCACGCTTCACAACAGACCAAGTGTGGAAGTAGCCTAGGTGTCCATCAATGAATGAATGAATGGATAAAGAAAATGTGCTGTATATACACAATGGAGTTTTATTTGGCCATAAAAAGAAATGAAATCATGGGATTTGCAGGAGAATGGTTGGAACTAAAGACCATCATGTTAAGCAAAATAAATAAAACTATGAAAGTTATGGGTCCTACATTTTCTTTTATATGCAGAAGCTAGAGAGGAAAAAGGAAAACACAGGTGGTGATGGATCTCCTAGAAATCAAAAGGAGAACAGTTGAGGAGAGGCACCAAAGAGTGGAAGGCAGGGAAGGAGGGGGAAGTCTTGGGGAGTGATATTGGCCAAATCATATCGTTACATTGTGTGCATGTATGAAGATGTAATAACAAATCTCACCATTTTGTACAATAATAATGCACCATAAATATGTGGAAAAAGAAACTAAAAATAAAGACTTATTAGCACATAAATTTTCATAATCAAAACTCATAGAGTCACATAGCATTAGTCATAAAATAGACCCAGAGATCTTCACTGGGCTGTCATATCACTGTGTAATGATTATTTGCAAATGTGCTTCTATCCTTGCGAATTCACTGGGAGCATAAATAGTCTTGTATTTCTTTATATTGTCAGTCCTTAGACCAGTACAGAATAGGATAGGTACTACAGAAGGATTAAATACATCTTGCAGATAAAGAACAAGAAGCTCAACAAGCCTGCTGACTGCTTGAAGTCACATAAGTCACTAGAATGGGGCATCCCACTTTCATGAGACCCAACTCAGAGAGGGCTCATTCTTTAGGGAAAAATTTAGGGTTTTATCAAAAGCATCATTAGCAGTGGTACCTGTTCACGAAAACAGACCTTCCAAAGACTTCACACCAAGTCAAATAGAATTGGGCAGAGAAAAGTCACACAGTTACCTTTCTGTCGTAGCCATTCCTAAAGTGGCTCCTTCCCTGCCTGTGCCATGCTCTACTTCCCAATTAAGAGAGGAAGTTTACTGCCCACACCCTTGAATCTAGCTCAGTCTGTCACTACTGTGACTAATAGAACAGCGAGAGTGACCCTACACACTTGTGTTTCTAACATTTAGAACATTAGCTTTTGCCTTGGTGTCTTGGAGGCTGGAGCCTCCACTACAGAGCTCACCCCTAGTGTTGAAGAGGACAGAAGACCACTCAGAGAGGGAAAGAAGCCAGATGAACCTAAGCTTTCAGCTGTCCCCTCCCAGGCCCTAGGCTGTCTTGGTGACCTCCAGAAGAGGTCACCTTCTAGTTAAATATCACAAACTGACCACACACTGTGCATGCCACATGGAGTCAAAGAATCACAGAGTCGAGCTTGAATTCATGTATTCAAGATGAAATCTAGAAATATAAAAGATTCTTATAAGACACCTAGTTCTTTTCGTTTATTATTGGTTCATATTAGCTATAAATAATATTAGGATTCATTTTGGCATAGCATGAAATATAATTTGTTCCAGTTGAGTTCCCAGTATTTTCCCTTACCTTCCCCCACCACCCTATCCCTATTACCTTTCCTCTACTCTATGGATCCTTTTGTTTTTTACTTATGCTTTTTAAAGTGAGTCTTGTATTGAGGCTGGAGTGGTGGCTTGCAGGTTGTGGTTCTTGCCTAGCATGTGCGAGTACATGGGTTCAAGCCCAGCACCACATACACAATGAAGTGTTGGAGCAATGAAAGTGACATGAAAAACTAAATAAAATTGAGTCTTTCTTTCTCTCTCTCTCACTATCCCTCTCTCTTTAAAAAAAAATAAAGTGAATCTTGTGGATATATATAATGTGGGATTCACTGTAGTATGTTCATATATATACATAGGAAAGTTAGTCAGATTCTTTCCACTGTTTATCCCTTATCCTATCCTTCCTTCCTGTCCCTCTAGCCCCTTCATTTACTCCCCTGATCTTTCTTTTATTTTGATGGAATTGCCTTCCCTTCCCCCATTTCTTTTCTTTATTTTTTTCTCCACCTTAATTTAGGCTAGCTTCTGTATATCACAGAAAACATTTGACCCTAGACTTTCTGGATCTGGCTTATTTCACTTAGCATGATAATCTGCAGTTCCATCCATTTACTGACAAGCGCCATAAAGGCATTCATCTTTATGACTAAGTAATACTCCATTGTGTATATATAGCCCATTTTTTATCCTTTCATCTTTTGAAGGGTACCTAGGTTGGTTCTATAGTTTGGTTATTGTAAATTGTGCTGCTATAAACACTGATGTGGCTGCATCCCTATAATAGGCTGATCTTAGATATTTGAGAAGGAGTAGGTTGTATAGTGGTTTCATCCTTAGTTTTTGCAGAATCCCATACTGCCTTCCAGAGTGGATGCAGCAATTAGCAGTTCTACCAACAATATATGAGTGTACCTTTTCCCCCACATTCTTGCCAACAGTTTTTATTATTTTTATTCCTGATAATTGTCATTCTGAATGGAGTGCAATGTAATCTCAAAGTGGTTCTGATTTGCATTTCCTTAACTGATAGAAATGTTGAGACTTTTTTTGTGTATTTGTTGGCCCTTTGCTCTTCTTTTGACAAATACCTGTTTAGTTCTTTTTTCCATTTATTAAGTGGATTATTTTGCTTTTCAGCATTACATTTTTTTTTAGTCCTTTACATATTCTTGATATTAATGCCCTGAGGAGCAGGAGTTGTAATTCATTATTCAGAAATAAATAATTGAAATACTTCCTTCTGTTAAATGTACATCCCTTTTTACATTTTCCATAAGTAAAACTCTATTCTGACTGCCGACTATTGTCCCAGGTGAATACAAGTTAGAAGGATCTATTAGTGTTGACCAATTTCAAGTGTTGTTATGTTAAGAATTTGCCCAGCTACGGAACTAAAAAGAAACTTCTCATCAGAGGAAGTCCAGAAAGCCCATAAATACATGAGAAATTGCTCTACATCATTATCAATAAGAGAAATGCAAATCAAAATTTCACTGAGATACCACCTCACTCCTGTTAGAGTGGCAAAAATGAAGGATACGAACAACAACAGATGCTGGAGGGGCTGTGGGAAAAGAAGAACACTGTCACATTGCTGGTGGGACTGCAAACTCAGCCACTCTGGAAAGCAATGTGGAGACTCCTCAAAAAATTAGGGCTGGAACCACCTTATGACCCAGCTATTCCACTCCTGAGTATTTTCCCAAAAGAGTTAGAATCAGTATTCTATAGAGATATGGCTTCATCAATGCTTATAGCAGCTCAGTTTATTATAGCTAGACTATGGAACCAATCCAGATGCCCCTCACCGGACGAGTGGATTCAAAAACTTTGGTACATATATACAATGGAATACTACTCAGTCATTAGAGAAAATGATATTATGGCTTTTGAAGCCAAATGGATAGAGAATGAAAAAATTATGCTAAGTGATGTATCCCAATCTCAGAGACTCAAAGGAGTCTCTGTGGAAGCTAGAATACAACTGGAAGAAGTATGTTAAGTATGGCTAAGCTAATAATAACTTCAAAATGTATGAATTTTTACACAAACAGAGGGAACCTTGCCTAGGATACCTGGAGATGTAAGGAGGGAGGGTAAGAAAGGGAGGAGGGAATAGGAAGGATATCTTGAAGACTGGAGGGAGGGAGTATAGGAGAATCAACTCGGATGGAGATTTCCAACCTCCACAAGAAGTCTATTTAACACAGGGGTTCTTTTGGGGGAAACATAGAACCATGGGGAAATCCAGGGGGGAAACCATGACATAGCATCAGCCTTGGCTAACATGTAAATATACATTTATTCTTGATTGTTTGATAATGATTCCCTCTCAATTGTATGTCCATATTCAACTAATTTAAAAAAAAGAATTTGCCCAGGAAATCAACATTAAGAAAAGCTTGAAAGCTTGACTAATTTCTTTATTTTATGGAAAGGAAATTAATTTCAATGTGATTCATGGCATATAAGCCACAGTGCCAATTTCTTTTCCTGTAAAGACAGCCCTGACTTTTATAGTCAATTGAAGCAGTAAAAATTACCCAGCAGGGGGGTTTGTTAGGCAAAATGAATCTTGAGACAATGACTGTCATATGCAGACAGAGTCCTACCTTTTCCTTTCTTCCCCTTTTACTAATCCCTGAATTGCTATTTCCGTTTTCATTCCAAAGCCTCATTCACTTAAGTGTAGATTCTCTCAGAAAACCTTTACTGACACCCTGCTACATTCCTGAGGTAGTCCTAGGCACTGGCAAAGAGGCTCTGATGACGAAGAGAGATAGGTACCTCAGGAACACGTATTCTATTAAGGAAGACAAATGTGTTGATAAATGGGGCCCTTGGGGTACAATGATTTTGAAAATGGAAGTGAGTACAAAGGTAAATGGAAACTTGGAGATGAAAAACAGTGCCAAAGGGAAAGTTCTCCCAGAGGAATGGTTGTGGGTTTAAAAAGTAAATTTTGCAGATAAAGAAAGAAAAGAAGACATTTCAGGCAGAGAGAACGACATCTACAAAGACATGAAAAAATAAGACAAAAATGGCCAAACCTCCGTTGTGCATATTGTAGAGATAATCTTGACAGGGGAGGGCAGGGAATAATGATAGGTAAATAATATATATGACAAAAATGGGTTAGAGGGAACAATGTAAAGAACTCTTTTTTTAATTTTTGTTTTTTTTTAAGAGAGAGAGAGGGAGAAAAAAAGAGTGAATCAATTTTATTTATTCATGTGTCTTTTGTTTCTCCAACACTTAGGTGTGTATGTGGTGCTGGGATTTGAACCCAAGTCCTCATGCATGCCAGGCAGGCACTCCAACCACTGATCAACCACTCCAGTCCCTGGAGAACTCTTTTTTGATCCATATTTTTATTGGTGCATTATAGTTATACATAATGATGGGATTTGTTGTTACATTAGAGTGAAAAACTCTTATGCCATGAACTGTTGACCTTCGCCCTATGCTCCTTAAAGTCCTACTGGCTGGGGGGCACGCTTGCTTTGTCCACCACTGATTAAACGGTGGTCAGTAACTGGCTTGCCGCCAGTTCATCTTTTGGTTTGTTTGTGACCAACTAGATTCTCTACCTTAGACATTTGCCTTAAGAGTTCTGTCCAGGGCTGGAGTGGTGGCTCAGCAGTTATGGTGCTTGCCTGGTATGCACAAGGATGTGGGTTTGAACCCCAGCACCATGTACACAATGGGGTGATGGAGCAACAAAAGTCATATGAAAAATTAAATAAAATTGAATCTCTCTTTCTCTCTCTCTCTCTAAAAAAAGAGATCTGTTCAGTGACTATACCTGATCCGATATAGTATGTACAATGGATCAAATGATCTTGTATTCAGAGGGTAAGTTCTGGCTTCATGGCAAGGTAGAGTCACAAAGAAATTAATACATGAATAACACGTTGGCAGAAATACTACAGGCCTTGCTAATCTTATCTGTGGATAGGAAAGTGGACCTGACTTACTGAGAGAAAAGTAGGAATGAGGAATCACATAATCAGAATGAAGATGAGAGTGAGGGATAGATAGATGGAGACCCACTGAAAAGCCAGGGGGAGAATCACATTTTTGGGAGGAGGATATGGGATTAGACAAACGATCAGGTCAAATGTGATAGAGACATCAGCCAGATGGGGATTTGGTTTTGTGCATTGGATGTGACAATTATTAGAAATTTTAGAAAGATTGCTTCTCAGGGCACTTGTGTCCAGGGTCCAGATATTTTTATTAGAAGTTTTGTGTCTATGTGGAGTATATGAAATAAAGCAAAAAAATAAAATTAATGGATAATGGTGACTTCCTACTACTGGCAAGGTGACGTGAAATAGCTTGGTGTTAGGGAAATTCCACACCTGTTCCTGCACTATTCCTCTCTAAGGACATCATGGAGATATGGTCTTCCCTCTCCTACACACAGCTTCTCCTAACATGAGGGGTGAGTTGAGCTTTCCATTCCTCTGGGATTGGATTTGTTGCTTTCTCCTTTAGTAATGATCACAACTCATGCTGGTGACATTCCATTCACTTCATCTAGTTAAAACTCAACATGTGAGTCCAACATGGCGACCTGAAGGGAGGCAGCATTTCCTGAGGCTCCGGGTCTGCTTGGGAAAATCCCAGTTTATCTTCAGTTTTCCAAGGTGCTTTCAGAGGAATTTATATATGATCTTCTAGTGCAGGTTTCTGAACCTTTTCTAAGGAGCCGAATCTTGGGAGTTTCGCGAGGAGGAAAAAAAGGGGGGGGGGATTTTCCCCGTCCCTGGTGGGACGCAGAAAGCTGCCTGTGCTAACTTCCTGCCAGTGGGGACGCCATTGACGAGCCGCCGACAGAGTGTGGAGAGGGGGGAAGAACGCTGTCTGCCGCGCCAGTAGTTCAGCTGTTTGTTTGGTGCTAATGGAGCGACTGTTAGAGCGAGGAGAGATAAAGGGACTTTGTTCTGCCAGGAACAGTGGTCGGCTCCCTTACATTCCGTTTGGTCGCTGCTGCGATCCGCCAATAACTAATACAAACATCCACGGAGCCCACACTCGGCGGGGGCGAGAGCTGTGCTGGGAGACGGCCCTCTGGGGTGCCCGGTGGAGAAGGCTCGTTGGGATAGCCAGGCTGCCATCCCGAGTCCCAGGTCACAGTCCCGTACAGGCTGCAGGGGCGGAGATGCGAGCGCCACGGCGATAGCTGAGGCAGTGGATCTCAGCTGAATCAGAGACGCCAGCCCTGCTGCGATCCCGTAAAACAGACATCCACGGACCTCACACTCTGAGGGGTGAGGGGGCAGTGAGAGTTGTGCTGGGTGGTGGACCCCTGGGGCACCCAGATGAGCAGATAACTTGGTGGGTTACCAGAAGCCATTCAAAGTCCCAGGATACAGTTCCCCTTGGCTTTTTTGGATCAGCCTTTAATAACTGCATCCAGGAAAAGGCCTAGGGCTTCAGTCTGATCCAGGAAGAGAAGACCTAGAACAGGCCCAGACTCCACCCTTCATAGGAGGTCTTCAGTTTGTGGAATAAAGGGGAGCGGTTCTCTGCCCTGCCCACGCCCCTCAGCCAGAAGAATCACGTGGCAAGTTGAACACTGGGAGTCTACTGCCACAGGAGTCAGTGCGTTCATCTTCCCAGCAGAGGGAGAATAGAAATCATCCACACTCCCTGCTCATTAACTCTTCTGGCTTCAGCTCCTCTGGGAAGCTGGAAACATCAGTGCTTGCCAGAACCAGTCCTCTTCAGTGGCGGCCCCTCCTGGAGGTCCTAAGAGTCTAAGGATACCCCAGTCCTTTTTGTGGGATTTCACAGCAGCAGACTGAGAGACATTCATATTGAAACCCAGAAGGACAGTGATCATCTCCTACCAGATCCCAGAGATGCCCTTATTTTCTATAGATCCAAGTTTTCCTTAAGAAATTTTTATTTTTATTTTCTTTTACTTTCATATTTTTTATTTTTATTTTTTTATTATATAGATTTTCTTTTTCTTTTTCCACTTCTTGCTTTATGGTTAATACTGAATTTGGTGTTGGTGGATATAAATATTTATCTGTGTGTTTGTAATGGTGATTGGCTACTACTTTCTCTAAGTCTTCTTGAACCCTAGTGCTACCCCTATAACATTAGGCACCAACCAGGAAAACTTTTCATGATAGCAAGATAGACTCAGCCTCTGGAGTGTGAAGATAACCATGCCCCATACTAACCTCTTCCTCCCCTGTACTCTGGTAATCCCTAAATACAAGCATTTTTCTCTCATCCTCACCCAAAGTCTTTACCCTTCCCGAATCCCATTTCTACATTTTCCTTATTCTAATAGGATAACCTACTCCCCCCTAATCCATTGTTCCTCTTTACTCTTAGGCAAGAGTGATTTTTTTACCTGCCCAATTCACCTCCTTGACTTCCTAGTCATCCCTTCTCCCCACTTTCAGAGAGACCCTACTATCTGAAGAAATAGACACGCTTCAAACAGGCACTGGCTTGGTATCAAAATATACTGTGAGAGCTCTCTCAAAGAAACCCATCACAATGAAGCAAAGTCATAAGAAGCTCCAATTACTCCACCAAGAGCAACTTACTTGAAGTCCAAGACATGCTCTCAGATTCAAAAAATGAGGAAAAGAGGAAATAACTCCACTCCTCAACCACACAGCTCTCCACCAAAGGATCCCACAGCGGGAGCCCTAGATGAAAACCAAAGGCATTGTGTCAGCATTATGATTAGGAATGTAATCAAAGAGTTGAGAGACGAAATAAGGAAAGAAATCAGAGAGCAGTTTCAAGAGATGAGAGACAACATCTACAGGGAAATAAGGGAACAATTCCATGAAATGAAAGATCAGCTATACAAAGATATAGACATCCTGAAAAGAGATGTAGCAGAGCTATCAGGATTGAAAAACACGGTTAACCAAATCAAATCTTCACTGGAAGACACCAACACCAGAGCTTACACCACTGAAAATAGAACTTCAGCTCTCAAAGAACGAGTATCAGATAATGAGGATAGGCTAAAAAATGTAATATTCAAAGGAGATAAGCAAGATAAACAGCTTATCTTACATGGATCAGAACTTCCAAGTAATATTTGATGAGATGAGGTGTAATAATCTGAGAATCATTGGTCTGGAGGAAAATTCCAAATAGCAAACAAGAGGCTTAAAGAACCTTTTAAGTGAAATCATAAGTGAGAACTTTCCTCATTTTACTATTGATCTGGAATATCATATCCAAGATGCTTATTGAACTCCAAATAGACCTAATCAATTGAGAAACGTGCCAAGACATATCATATACAAAATGAATAACTGAGAAATTAAGGAGAGAATTCTAAAAGCTGCTAGAGGAAAACCCCAAATCACATTCAGAGGCAAACCAATTCGGATCACTATCAATTTTTCAGAGCAAACAATGAAGGCCAGAAGAGCTTAGAACAATATCTTTCAACTGTTAAAAAATAACAACTTTCAACCAAAGATAATATATCTGGCAAAACTCAGCTTTAAATGTGAAGGGGAAATTAAATACTTCAACGAAAAACTCAAGCAAGCAAGATACATGGACACAAATCCTGCTCTACAGAACATTCTCAAAGAGGTTCTCCCTTCAGAAGAAAATGCCAAGGACATCCTAAATTCTTAAACAAGGGTGAGTCAATAATCATATTATACAAAAGCTGACTTTCAAGATGACTCAAAACTCTATAATCGATACAAAGTCTGTGAATCAGCTTCACATATCTATTCTAACCTTGAATGTGAATGGACTCAATGCCCTAATTAAAAGACACAGACTGGCCAATTGGATCAAAAAACAAAATCCAACAATATGTTGCCTGCAGGAGACACATTTGACACTCAAAAATAGACACAGACTGAAAGTGAAAGGATGGCAAAATGTCTACCAGGCCTGCGGCCTAAAAAAGCAAGCTGGCATGGCAATTCTATTTTTTGATAAAACTAATTTCCAACTAAAACTAGTCAGAAAGGACAAAGAGGGTCTTTATCATACTAAAAGGGACAGTTCACCAAGAAGATATAATGATAACCAACATTTATGTCCCCAATTACAACCCCACAAAATATATGAAAAAAATACTTAAGGACATTAATCCCCTCATTGATCTCGACACAATAATCCAGGGGGACTTCAACACACCATTATCAAGTCTAGATAGTTCATCAAAACAAAAAATCAAAAAAGACATCTCCAATTTGAACAACTCTATTAATCCATCAGGCTTAACAGACATTTACAGAATATTCCATCCTAAGACAACTGAATTTACCTTCTTTTCAGCGGTGCATGGATCCTTCTCTAAAATAGACCACATCCTAGTTCACCGGGATAATCTTAGCAAATATAAAAAAGTGGATATAATCCCATGTATTCTGTCAGATCATAATGCTATGATCTTAGCAATCAACAACAGGAGAAACAACAGAAACTACTCAAATACTTGGAAATTTAATAATTACCTCTTAAACGAAGGATGGGTAAAAGAGGAAATGAGAACAGAGATTATGAAGTTTTTGGAATTGAACGAGAACAAGGAAACAACATACCGAAACCTCTGGGACAGTATGAAGGCTTTCTTAAGAAGGCTTTCTTAAGGCTTTCTTAAATTTATAGCACTGCGTGCATACATCAAAAATCTAGAAAGAGATCAGATTAATAGACTTATGCTTCAACTCAAACGACTACAAAAGGAGGAGCAGTCCAACCCTAAATCTAACAGAAGACATGAAATTACCAAAATCAGAGCTGAAATCAATGAAATTGAGAACAAAAAAGTTATTCAATCTATTAACAAATCTAAGAGTTGTTTGAGTTAACAAAATCGACAGACCCCCTTGCCAAACTCACCAAAAGGAAGATTGAAATGAAGCAAATCAACAAAATCAGAAACGAAAATGGGGATATCACCACAGACTCATCCAAGATACAGAAGATTATCAGAACCTATTTTGAAAACTTATACTCTGCGAAATTTGATAACCTCCAGGACATAGACAGGTTTTTGGACACACACGACATCCCCTCTTTAACACAGGAGGACAATGAAAAACTCAACCAATCTGTCACAGAAAGTGAAATTGAAGCAGCAGTCAAAGCTCTCCCAAAAAAGAAAAGCCCAGGTCCGGATGGATATACGGCAGAATTCTACCAAGCCTTCACAGAAGAACTTACACTGATCCTCTAAAGCTCTTCCAGGAAATTGATAGAGAGGGAACACTCCCAAACACTTTTTATGAAGCAAACATTACACTGATTCCAAAGCCCAACAAAGACACATCAAGGAAAGAAAACTACAGACCAATTTCCCTGATGAGCATTGATGCAAAAATCATTAATAAAATTTTAGCTAAACAGATACAAAAGCACATTAAAAAGATAATTCATCATGATCAAGTAGGCTTCATTCCAGGAAAACAAGGCTGGTTCAATATACGCAAATCAATAAATATAATTCACCACATAAACAGAATTAAAACCAAAAATCATATGATCATCTCAATTGATGCAGAGAAGGCATTTGATAAAATTCAACACCACTTTATGTTCAAAACTCTGGAAAAGATAGGGATCAAGGGAAGATACTTTAACTATATCAGATCCATTTACGACAGACACATAGCCAACATTATCCTCAATGGAGAAAAACTGAAAGCATTTCCATTGAATTCAGGTATGAGACAAGGCTGTCCACTCTCCCCACTCTTGTTCAATATAGTCCTTGAAACCCTTGCCAGAGCTATCAGGCAAGACAAGGAAATCAAAGTTATTCATGTAGGAAAAGAAGAAATTAAGTTATCCATATTCACTGATGACATGATTCTATACCTAGACGACCCAATAACATCGGCCAGAAAACTCCTAGAGCTTATAGGTGATTTTAGCAAAGTAGCTGGATACAAGGTCAATGCCAGTAAGTCATTAGTGTTCCTTTACTCCAGCAACAAATCCACAGAAGAAGAAATCAGGACATCTCTCCCATTCACTATCTCCTCCAAAAAAATGAAATACTTGGGCATTAACCTTACAAATGATGTTAAGGACCTCTGCAAATAAAACTATAAAATACTAAAAAAAAAAGAAATTACAGAAGACCTGAGTAGATAGAAAAACATTCCATGCTCATGGTTAGGCAGAATCAATATAATAAAAATGTCCATTCTACCCAAAGCCCTATACAGATTCAATGCAATCCCCATCAAGATACCTATGGCATTCTTCACAGATATAGAGAATGCAATTCTCAAGTTCATATGGAATAACAGGAGACCCAGACTAGCCAAAACATTACTCTACAGAAAGGAAGAAGTAGGGGGTATCTCAATCCCTGACCTGAAATTATACTACAGAACTGTAGTAGCAAAAACAGCATGGTATTGGTATCAAAGCAGAACCAAAGACCAGTGGAACAGAATAGAAGATCCTGAGACAAAGCCCCATATATTTAACTTTTTGATATTTGATAATGGGGGCAAAAGCATAGTGTGGAAGAAAGATAGCCTGTTCAACAAATGGTGTTGGACAAACTGTACAGCCATGTGTAGACAACTGAAGCTGGATCCTTATCTTTCACCCTGCAGAAAAATTAAATCAAAATGGATGGAAGACCTGAATATTAAGCCAACAACTTTAAACTTACTAGAAAAAGAAGTAGGGTCAACACTACAGCATATAGGAGTTGGCAGCTACTTCCTTAACAAAACTCCCATGGCTCAAACTGTAAAATCAAGAAAAAATGAATGATAGCAATTAAACTAAAAAGTTTTTAAACAGCTAAAGATCTAGTCAAGAGCATCAAGAGAGAACCTACAAAATAGGAGAAAACCTTTGCCTGCTACACCTCGGACAGAGGGCTAATATCCAGAATATACAGGGAACTAAAGAATCTAAACTCCAAACTCACATATAATCCAATCAATAAATGGGCTAAGGAACTTAAAAGGAACTTCTCTCCAGTGGAAGTCCAGAAAGCCCATAAATATATGCGAAAATGTTCTACATCATTAGCTATAAGGGAAATGCAAATCAAAACTTCAATGAGATACCACCTCACTCCTGTTAGAGTGGCAAAAATGAAGAATACAAACAACAACACATGATGGAGGGGCTATGGGAATAGAGGAACACTGTTACACTGCTGGTGGGACTGCAAACTGGTTCAGCCACTATGGAAAGCAGTGTGGAGAATCCTCAAAAAACTAAGGATGGAACCACCTTTACGACCCAGGTATCCCACTCCTGGGTATTTCCCCAAAAGTATTAGAATCAGCATATTACAGTGATATGGCTTCATCAATGTTTATAGCAGCTCAATTTTCTATAGCTAGACTATGGAAGCAACCCAGATGCCCCTCACTCGATGAGGGGATACAAAAACTTTGGTACTTATACATAATGGAATTCTACATGGCCATTAGAGAAGATGATATTATGGCTTTGCAGCCAAATGGATGGATATGGAAGGAATTATGCTCAGTGAAGTATCCCAATCTCAGAGACTCAAGGGCTGAATGGTATCTCTCATCTGTGGAAGCTAGAATACATGGGGAAGCAATATGTTAGACAGATAAGCTAACAATAACTTCAAACTGTACGATTCTCAATGCAATAGGGGGATGGCTCCCTAGGTTTCTAGGAGGCGTAGAAACCCTCTCACCTCATGGGGAGGTGAGAGGGTGTAGGAAGAAATCCTAGGAGATTGGAGAGTGGGAATATGGGAGAACCATCTCACAAGCAGATGTCATTCCTCAACAAGATATCCATTTAACGCAGGAGTTCTTGTGGGGGAAATAGCAACAGGGGAAACCCAAGCTGGGCATCCATGATTTGGCATTAGCCCTGGATAACTAAGTGTATATACATTGGCTACTGATTGTTTGATAATGTTTCCCCCTCAATTGTATCTCTATATCCATCTAATAAAAAAAATAAAGAACATTGGTTTAGGGGCTGGAGCGGTGGCTCAGTGGTTAGGGTGCTTGCCTGGCATGCGCGAGTATGTGAGTTCAAACTCCAGCACCATGTACACAACAAAGTCTCGGAGCAATGGACATCACATGAAAAACTAAATAAAAATTGCTTCTTTCTCTCTTTCTCACTGCCCCCTCTTTCTGTCTTTCTTAAAAATAAAAAAGAACATTGTTTTACAAAAAAAAAAAAAAACTCAACATGTCCCCACTTTAGTGTCAGTGCGCTTCATGTGTTGAAAGATTGGGCACAGGACTTCAGAAAATTTTATTTATGAAGAAATTAGTGCATCATGGTGCTTTGGAAAGATGTAGTAAACTTATCTAGATGTTGCAATGTGGGTTTTCTCCCTTGGGATCTTCACAGTGTGCTTCCGGAGGTCCTCTATTTAAGCTATGGTTTCATATCTCATAGAACCAACACTTAAAGCATAGCAAGACTTATTTTATTCTTGCTGGGGCAGCTGTTAGTACCTTAGCCATAGAAATGCTTGGATTTTCTTGTACCTGAAGGCACTGTGGAGAAGAGCGGTGTGGCCAGCGTTCTACAGGAGATCTGTTTTCTTTCAAGGGGTTCACAGGCTGCTCAGAACCACTGCTCACCACGCTGTCACATTCCCAGTAGTTCCCCTCCACAGAACTGAAGCCCGAGGTCTTCTGGAGGAACAGTTCTTGCCTTTAGGACAACAGTGAAATTTTTTCTTATTTTCTACTATGATTCAGAAGAAATGATAGGGACAAACAATCAATGAGCAAAGACCAAACACAGGAAAATAAGAAGAAAGTGTTGCCCTCTGAGGAAGCTCACAGTTGAATTATATTTTATTTTTTGCTTATTATGAGATAAGATATAAAAGCACAAAAACAATAGAGTTGCCTTCTTTAGTTAATATGTTAGCCAAATACATGGTGTCTGACCCTTCTCTGCTCACCACCAGGGTGCGCCAATGCACACACTTCCAAACAAGAAGATCAAGGTTTGGTAAGCCCTTGATAATTGGTTTCTAGTCATCTTCAAAAATGTTAGTCAGGAATGTTGACCATATAAAGAAATTCTCAAATTCTCTGATTTGCTTTTCATTTTATCTACAGTCTGTTCTTTCATACTATATATATTTTTATTAGTGCATTGTAGTTGTACATAATGATGGGATTTGTTGTCACATATTCCTAGATGCACACAACACAGCAATACAATTTGGTCAATATTCATTCCCCCACCCCACGCACCCCTCTACTTTCCTCCTCATACTACTTATTTTTAATGCAGATCAACTCATAAGCAATTGGTATTTAGAAGAAGGATGTCGGCATAGCATACCAGACAAATTGAACCAAACTTGATTTTTTTTCCCAGCCTGTTTGAGGCTTGAAGTGTTCAAGGGTAAATTTTCCACAACTGAATTGAAAAAAATCCTGAATGAGATTTGCATAGTCAAAAATGGGTGAAATGTCTGCTGTTAAATTTGAGAAAGTATCTGGTAAACGGCTCTTGGACACATTATGTACCGCCCACTGTGTACACTGCCAGAGAAAGCTCTAAATGTAGACTAGAACCTGGAAAGACAATTTCCTGTGCTGAAACAAAACAACGAAAGGGATAAACTCCTAAATTACATTTTTATTTTGTATGGAACCAGTCTGTATTAAAGTATTTGCTTTACAGGCCTACATCTCCAAGGAGGAGGGTGGACAGGCTCAGCTCCTGGGGCAAAGGCCAGTGCAGACTGAACTCCACTATTACTAGCCTCAGGACTGTTGTTGCTTTTGTCAGTAACCTGGTTAAAAAGTGTCATACATTCTGAGGTATCTGTTCCTTACCCTGACTTCCCCCATGAGTCCTGTTAGGTTTAGTGTATAATTTTGCAAAATGCAAGAACACACAGATACAGTGGTGTGGCAGGAACACCTGTGCCTAGTATTTTTTCTTAAACAACACTTGTATAACACTAAATGCCAGACAGTTTTCTAAATATTTTACATGCATAAACTCATTTAATTCTTGGAACAGCTTAATGAGGTTAGTTCTACTAATATCTCCTTTTTACACATGAGGAAACCAAGGCCCAGGGAGAAGAAATGCACAGCAAAAAAAAAAAAAAAAAAAAAAAAAAAGAAAGAAAGAAAGAAAAAAGGTTATTTTAAGGGAATATAAATCTGTGTGGGGTGGGAGAGGAGAGGGTGTCCTAGCCTTCAAGTTAGACCCATGAATGGATGAGTATAAAAGGCAAATTTAATGGGAAATGTTTCTATTGTAATGAAGCTGCTATGTAGAAGGCAGCATACAACTTTACCTGATGAAAATTGGTTTGTAAGCGTTGCCCCCTATGTTTTAATGCAGAACTAATTTCCTTTACAATTCAGTGACATGTATATTACTCTTTTCAAGTGTTTAATGAAGTTGTCAATAGATATTTCATATGATGCAATACTATGTGTTGGGATTACAGTGTTTGCACAGATTCATGCCACTACAACTAATTATTCTGGTCACTTGTTGTTCATTAATTACAACTTCCATTTTCCTTCTCTCCTTCTTTTCTTCCATTCTTTCCCCCCATGTTAGATTAACCATTGAGATTACTTATGCAGAAAGGCAAACCAGGCATGGAATATGGAGACCCCACAAAACTCTTGCATTAAAACTTTGAAAAGTCTTTGTTGTTTATTTCTCCATGAATGATGCTCCTTCATATAGAGAAATTCTTTCAGAAATTGATTTAATGGGGCAAATAAAATTTTAATGGGCAAGTGCCGTTGTGTGTGAGCTGTCTTTGGCACAGGTTTCAGGCACCAGCAGAATGTGGTAGGTGACATTATCCTCAGCTGCCTTCAGTGTGAATCTCAAGATTAGTGGAAACCATTCTTGCTTTATAACGAGTTCACAATGCCACAAAGCACTACAAGAACTTGCCATGTCAGCTGCTGATTGTATCTGGGGATCTAGAAGGAGAAAATTACATCACTGAATTAGTATTTTGTTTGAAGTTTTATAACTAGGAAAAAATGTGTAAGAATTGGAAAATAAGGCTTATAAATTTATAAGGTAAGGAAATGTGGCATTGCCTTGCCTTTATAACTCTCATGAGTTATAAATGATTTCCTGATTTCTTTTAGTTTCTGTTCAGTGCCAAGTACTTGAAAAGTTGTAGTTACTCTTTTGAGAACATATTTGGAATGTAAGGCATTCCATTAAATGCAGATCAGAATTTAGCAAAATGTGGACTAAGGACATGCCTATAAGAATCAACCAACCTAGTTGTTAAACAATGAGAATTCTTGGATCCCAGATCTGTTTACTAATTTATAATATTATAAATTGGATGTCAGGTCTAGGTCACTATATTTTTAACAAGTTCTTTATGGCTTTTACACATACATAAAGTTTAAAGTGTGTAAGATGTAGGTTAAATGACTGATGTAGAATATTTGAAGATTTGCAATATGCATAGTTATTATGGCCAGAAAAAATAGCCATTGACTGATTACTGTGGATCTCAGGTTTTTCTCTGACATATTAGACAGGCTTTGTTTCTTCATACAAATTGAGTCAAGAAAATCAAGTCATCTACTGAAACACCAAGAAACAAGTCAATAAATCAAAGTCCCACCATGCAATTAATCTCAGAAGATTTGTTCAACTGAAAAAAAATGACATTTAAAATAATCTATATACAAGTGTGTCAAGATAGTTGAATTGACTTATGAGTGCAGAAATAGCCTTAAAACAAGCACCACTAAGCTCCTGGATATGCTTAGTTTTATCCTGAAATCTTCAGTAGCAGAAAAGGAAACCTTTGAATGAAATATCAATGCATTCAGGTCACCCAGGAGGTATGCGTTGCCAAATCTAAAAGACTCTTCAGTCCTTGTCTGACTTCTCCGCAGTTTTTCTAACATTGCTGAATATTTTCTCCTGACTGAAATAGTCCCTCTCTCGGCTCTGTCATTCCACAAGTTTTAGGGAAGGTAGTGCTTCTGCTGTGGTACTCCAACTCCATATGAAGGGGGCTTAACACCAGAGAAGTTTCTGTTTCTGTTGGGCAAAGTCTAATAGTGTTTTCCTCCAAGGATGAGTAAGGTTTCTGGATTCCTCTGCTGATTGACATTGAGCCTCAGGTGGAGAAGAGAGAAGCTGGGAGGTTTTCATGCCTCAGCTTTGAAAGCAGCCACCACCACTGATTCCATTACTCAGACCTCAATTGGTCAGCAATACCTCGCTGCTGGGGTGGCTGGCGAATAGTCTAGAAAGAAAAGTAAGCAGGTTGCTGCTCAGCCAATGTGCTATGCCAAGAAAACCCTCCCTGTTTTCTTTCTGTTTGTAAGCTCTTTCTCAGCTGCATTGGTGCCTTTTCACTCTTTACCCAGTCCAAAAACTTTGATTTTCCTCATGGTTCTGTTCTAAGTCTTCTACTTAGTTTTCAAATCTTGTGGGGGAAATCCTCCCTCTTTCTCATGGTTTTATTGTACACCTGTAGCCCCCAATGGAGGCCCCCAATGCAAAATTTAATTACCACTTAATTACCCTCAGTGTCTCAAAGGCTCAGTCCCCTCAAATGTGTGAAATTGAGCTCTTCTTCTTCTACCCTTCCCAGACACAGTAAGTGACACCAATTACCAAATTGCCCAAACCGGAGACCCAGGAGGCATCCTCTGTGGTCCTCCTGTCCTTCCCTCATCACACAATCAACCATTAAACCTTGATGATTCTGGTGGTTAAATATCTCTTACATAGAATCATTTCTGTCCTGTCCATCTCTGCTATCCTAGTAAAGTCATCATCTCTCTCCTTCCTCAATTCTGCACACAATCTTGTTCCCTGCTACAATCTACTTTCTACACTGCCACCAGGATACTTTTCATAAAGTTAAATTGTGATAATATGTTTGCTCAGTTTTAGACCATTAAATAACTTTCTTAATGCCATCGTAATAAACTCCAAGCTCCTTAACATGGTTTACAGTGGTCTTCGTAGTTTCATCCCTCCATCATCCCATTCTCCCCTTTCTTGACCTCCAACTCCATCCCCCTAACTATTTCCTTTCTGCATACAATGTTTTTCTTAAAAGGGAGAAAGATAGTTAACTTAAAAATTTTCTTTTCATCTGATTTTTATTTTTCTCCACTTAGTTGTGTGTGTGGAGCTAGGAATCAAGCTCGGGTCATTGCTCCTGCTAGACAAGCACTTTGCCACCTCTCTAGCCCCAGTGCATACATTATTCTTTTGATTATTCTTTTCAACTATATTGTTCTTTCTTTTATCTCTGAATATCTGCACATGTGGTTCCCTTTACTTAGATCTCTTTTCTACAATTTCTGTGAAAGTCTAAATCCTCCTCATATTTCATGTCTTAGCTTAAAGGTCACTTCCTTTTGCAAACCTGTAGGAATCCCTCAGTTCACAGGAATTCTTAGTATAAGAAGCGTAAGTCCTGCTTCTGCTTCTGTGACACTTTGCAATTTGTTGTATTTTTCTTGTTTAAAATGTCTATTTGCCCCTCTGTTCTTCAGTTTCAACTTTTATCAACTGTGTTTACTACTGCATCTGCAGAGTTCTTAGTGAGTGCACAGAAATTTGTTGGTGGACTAATAAAGTTTTTAAGAAGCTCAGGGAGCTACTACCATGTTTCTGCTTGTTCTGTAATATAAATGATTGGTTCTGTGTTCCAATTAAATTCTCCATGAAATGATTTTCCCAAAGCCCAACTGAGTGCCTCTTAATATGGCACCTTCAACCACCTTCTCTTGATGGAGCAGCTATTCTTTGTTTGCATGCCCATGTTTGTTTCCATTTTATCAGCCTCCTCAGCCAACTGGCAAAGCCAGGGAGTGCTCTCCATAACACCTCACAGAGGAACACAGTAAAGGAAATCAGAGAGGCATCTGTGCATTGTTTATACCTCCATTAACCTTTCATGCACTATAAATTACTTGACACCAGCTGGGCAAGAGGGAAGGGAGAGCTGCTCAGTTTGAGAAAAGAGGTATGAACATGATGACCAATTTGATGCTTTCAAGTTTTATCATCTACAAAGTTATAGTACTTTTTATTACTTAGCAATGGTTAGTTATAATACTAACCAGGAGACATCAATATATTGAGTGTATATATAAATTCAGTGGGGGCTAATTCTAAAAATACTAATTTTCTTTGGAAAATTTAATTGGGAAAAAAACCCAATTAATGTTGATGCTAGTCTGATCACTTTCAAATACTGAATTTCTCCTAGCTGGAGACTGCAGCCTGACCTCTTTTGGGATCATCTTTCTGAGGACAGACAAATTAGCCCAAAGGCACATCTGTTCTTTCACGTAGCTTGCTCCACAGACAGTTGACCTGAGGATGGGACACCTTGGACCTCTTGACCCAAATTTGGACCGTTATTACAGACTTCCAGCAAAATTCCTGTAGGGTTAGCTGAGGTCTTGATTTGAGCACACCAAAGTATGCATTCTCTTTCTGTCCTATATTGCTTCCTTTTCTCCCCCGACAGGTGTGGGTCTTGGGGCTACCCCTAAACAGGTGTCTTATATGTTAATCTCTACTCCAGGTCTGTAAAAAATGTCCTGAGTTCGAGATGGTAAATTTGGGAAATTAAATATGATTTGTTCAGTGACAGAGGCAAGGGAGAAAGGGTGGGTTTGTGGGTGTAGGTAGGAAGAGGTAGGAATGGGAACACGAGACAGAGGAAAGATTGATTCTTAGAAGCTTTACTTCTGATAGGTGGAATTATTCAACCTTGTTAGGTGATCTGTGGGATTTGCTATGAGCAAAAAAACCCTTTCTGCTCTGACCTATAAAGAGCTCCATGGCTATCCCTATAAATTTGTTTTTACATTTATCCTCATATTGCTGGCTTATTGTTTTTTCATATGTAGCTTATTGCTCAAGATTTTTTAGGGCAGCCTGCAGATGTTGGGCTTCACTAACTCCTTCAGTATTTTGGATATCCTGATAATTAAATATTGATAGACTATTACCAAATGAAGTTCTTTAAAATAGATGTCTGCCTAGTCATGTCTTAGTGAATTCCTTCCTCAGCCTGGCCCTTCCATGTTATAACTCTTTTTTTTTTTCTACCCAACTGATTTTAAGGTGTGGCCAATATCACTTTTTCTTTCTTTCTTTCTTTCGAGAGAGGGACTGTGTGTGTGTGTGTGTGTGTGTGTGTGTGTGTGTGAGAGAGAGAGAGAGAGAGAGAGAGAGAAAGAGAAAGAGAGAGAGAGAATCTACTTCATTTATTTTTTTTTCATGTGGTCTTCATTGCTTCAACACTTAGATGTGCGTGTGGAGTTGGGGTTTGAACCCGGGTCCTTGTGCACCCCAAGCAAGGTAACCACTGAGCCACCACTCCATCCTCTTGATACCACTTTTTAAATCTGCTTAAATATAATAATTTCTCTATTATGCACACCACTTTATTTACTTACACATCCATTCATAACAATCCCACTGTGTTATAAAAAGTGATTCCATGTAAAGTTGAGAACCTAGCATGTTCCAAGGCCTGCACTGAATATTCTACCTACAACCTTGAAAATCTTTTGGGTTTTGAATAAAATTTTACATGACGTGTTTTTTCTCTTTATTATATTTTATTGTGCCCATATTTGGCTTATATTTTGCTCCATTTGGCAGTTCATTTAGGAATCAACCAGACTAATGTTTCGTTGTTAGGAAACTTAATTAATAACAAAAGTACCTGTTATACTCATGACAAAACAGGGAGCCAGCAGCATTGCCATCAATATTTAGGCCCCAAATGCTCAGGGATGAGAATGTCTTGTGGGAGGTGAATGAACATGCGTGCCAGCCTACTAATCTTCTTTGACATTTTAATTCTCATGACCTGTTTAGTTTGCTGTTTTAACTGCTATTAGTTTGTCGATGAAGGAGTGAGTTGACTTCCCACTCATTCAGAGAAACCAAGAACATTATCAAATTAGGAAAGAATAATATAATTAAATGTATGCTAGTGACTTGGAGAAGAATCACTAGTTATAAAATTTCAAGTAAAAAATAGCTTAAGCATGAATATGAACAACTCTCTCATTCTATACAGAACAGAAGACTGGCAGGAGGACCTGAATGAGAAACTTGTCTCATTTGAGTCTTTAATCCCTACTATGTGTATTTTTGGCACTGTGCTCTATTGCCTGCCCCCACAAGCATCAATATTGGGGAATATTGATGGAAACAACATGAAATCACCATCCTAAGGTAAGCAGAACAGAAATGGATAGAAGGGGGCCCATGCAATTCTAGAAACTGGAACCCATGTCCAGGAGAAGGTAAGCCATTTCTCTATCTAGGTTTTCAAAATATTATTTCAGGCTATTTCTTAGGGGGGAAAATGCTCATATGTTATTCTATTGAGTTATATTTTCCAAATAACATGCTTAAAAAAAGTATTCATGTTTAAGTAGGAAATTGCCAGAAGGAAATAGAACTTAATCTTCCTGTTCATGATAGGTTTACCAAATCACCTACTGGAAGCTTAGCTTCATCCACCATGAGGGAGATCAGAGTTACACCTGTGTAGTAGTGAAAAATGAAGGTTCTACTTTTTGAATTTATTTATACAAATCATTAAAATCACCTCAGGCTTCTCTCCTACGTGTTTCTGCCTGAAGCGAGTCTCTGCACATCTGAAATGTTTCCCCAGCATCTCAGAAGAGGCAAAAGGAGAGCAGGGAAGGGGGCAGGCTGTGGACCTGAGATCAGTAATTTAAGAATGCCAGGACCTCAGTCCAGATGCAGAAGCACAACTGTGAAATCTTCATAGGTTTATTTTATGTTACTGGTTCTTTCTAAGTAAAAAAGAATATTTGAGGGGCTGGATTGGTGGATCAGCATTTATGGCACTTGCCTGGCATGTGCAAAGATACGGGTTCAAACCCCAGTACCACGTACACAGTTAAGTGTTACAGCAACAAAAGCCACATGAAAAACAAAATAAAACTGATTCTCTCTCTCTATACACACACACACATACACTTATCATTCTCTCCCTTAACAAAAAAATTTGGAAAGGAAAGGAGATGGTAGTTGTTAGCAGATTACTATTATTTTTGAAACCATGCCTTACAAATAATTATTTTCTACATATAGGAGTTAGTGAGGGACAGAGAGCAGAGGATCTGAATGCACACAGATTGGGTTTGGATCCTAGTTCTGTCATTTACTAGTTGTTATGACAGTAATTATGTAGCATCAACTAATTTATTACCTGTAAAGAGTCATGTCTTGGGTTCCTGAGTTTTGTGTACAAAAAGGAAGCAAAAGTAGTGGAACCATATTTACATATATATAATCTGAATTACTTTAGTAAATATGTATAGATCTCATTGGACTTTGATATTTTTGTTGGGCAGAGAGAAATGTCCTTTGGCTAAGGACAGCAGTATTGTTTTAGGAGTTGAACATCAGTGATTTAAGTTATAGCTTCCTTTTTCTGCATGCTTCCTTTCTGAAATGCAGTAAGTCACCTAATCAGAAAATCATGAAAATATTGCTGTTATGTTTTGAAAACATAAAGGAACACTGTCACGTTGCTGGTGGGACTGTAAATTGGTACAACCACTCAGGAACACAGTATGGAGACTCCTCAAAAAACTAGAGCTGAAACTGCCTTGTGACCAGCTATCTTACTCCGAGTATTTTCCCAAAAGAGGTAGAATCGGCATATTATAAAGATACAGCTTCATCAATGTTTATAGCAGCTCAATTTATTATAGCTAAATTATGGAATCAACCCAGATACCCCTCACTTGATGAGTAGATTAAAAAACTTTGGTATATATATATATATATATATATATATATATATATATATATATATGAATTCTACTCAGCTATTAGAAAAAACGATATTATGGCATTTTCAGCCAAATGGATGGAGATGGAAAAAATTATGCTAAGTGAAGTATCCCAATATCAAATGTTTTCTCTCATTTGTGGAAGCTAAAATACAATTGGAAACAGTATGATAGATGGCTAAGCTAATAATAACCTCAACATGTATGAATTTTTACATGAACAGGAGGAACCTTGCCTAGTATGCTGATGGATGTAGGGAGGGGGACAAGGAGGGGAGGAGGGAACAGGAAGGATATCAAGGAGGCTGGAGGAAGGGAGGAACCTTCAACTTCCATGAAACGTCCAATTAACATGGGGGTTAAGTAGGAGAAAACATGGAACCATGGGGAACCCAAGAGGGGATACCATGGAATGGCATCAGTCTTGGCTTGCTCTGTCATTATACATTTGTTCTTAATTGTTTGATAATGATTCCCTCCTAATTGTAAGACCATCTTTAAAGACTAAAGAAAACATATTTTCAAGAAGCTTATAAATTTGCAACTGGGCTATTCAAACATAAGCAAACTACCAGAAGATGTAGGAATCTCAGGAAGTGGGGAGAGGTAAGAGATAGATATTGTTATACCAGTAGCACAGGAAGAAGAGATTATTGTAGCCATCCACAAACACAACTGGTTTTCATGGAAGACGAGGCCAGAAAAAATGAAAGAAATGAGATATGAAGTAAACCTATGCATGTTAGGGAGGAAGTTCTCTTTCCTGGTTCTAAATTCTACAAAAAACTTACCAAACATTCTTATATGAGAGACAAGAAGACATTAGATTATTTCATATAATAGAAAAACCTCAAATAAAATTGATTAAGCAAATTAACAATGATTTCTCTCACATAAAAGAAGATCAGACTAGAGAATCTCACACTTGCCTGGGGAATCTTCATGGGATCACCAAGGGCCCAGACCTCTATGCTCTGATCCATTATCTTCAAGATTTATGGCTTCCACTCTCAAAGTAGCTCGCTCATCATCCAAGAATACTGTGGGAACACCAGCCATCACATCTGAGTTTAAGGCAGTCAACCAGAAGGAGGAAACTACAAAGGTTACTTATCCCTGCCCATTTAAGAAAACTTTCCAAAAGTCTCATGCAACATTTCTGCATCTGTTTTGTTGTTTTGAATTTAATCAGGTGGCCACTCATATAAAGGTGTAGGATTAGCTGAGAAATGTAGTCTTTCTGGATAGCAATGTACACCTCTACAAATACTCAACAGGCAACCAGTAGTGTGCAAAATGAACAATATCTTCAAGGATAGTTTTGTAGAAAATTCAAATATGACTTTCACAGAAATATATTATTAGAAGCAAGAGAAAAAAGTCCTGCGAACATAAAGTATTACTGCATCTATTCCACCTTCACTCAGGTCTCTGCTTTCTCTAACAGAAGTGAATATTGCAGCTCCAGAGAAATAGTTCCATATTTAATATGTTGATTCTCATTTACTTCTCTAGGGACCAACCTGTTTAAAAAAAACAGTTCTAATAGAGAAAACATAAATCTAGTTCTTACTCATGATATTTGATAAATATATAGTCATATTTCATTGACCATCTATCTCATTAACAATAGATACACAGAACTTTTGTATATGATTCCTGCAATAACTTAGTTGTGGAGAAAATGCTTTGTTCAAAGCAAATACATAATTCGGGCATCACGAGCTCTCATAACTGTTTAAATATAATGTGGATTGATTGGAGCCTCATTCCTTGGACTGTGGAAGATTAGAGAACTTTGCATGATTGCATGAGCATCAGAGGAACTTTTGTCCTCATGTTTACATCTGGTTTTGATCACCTGATTTTATGGATTAAAGTGATCGTTTCGTTCCTCTTCCATATTCTATGGAAACTGGCATAAAACTAGGATATTTTTCTTGTTTTACACACCCACACCCACACCCACACCCACACACCACACCAAAGAAACCAAACCAAACCAAAATCTCCCAGTTATTTTGTGTGATTCAAAAACCTTTCTGAAATACATCAGAGTACAGAAATATATCATGTACACTTGAATACATTTAAATTAAATAGTGGACCACTTTGGGATATTAAGTCCTTTGACCACAAAACCACTTGGGGATATTTTTTGGCAACATCTTCCCCATTTCCACTCTTTCCTGGCTTGTCTGCATTAAAATACAGTTTATTAAATGTCTCCTTGGCCCTGACCACCTTGCTCATCTCAAGGTGCATCGCACTGCACCTTGGAAAGCAGGTGTGATCACATGTGACTACACTGGGCTGTCAGCATGTGGCCTGTTGAGGATTATGAGGATGAAAAGGAGAGCCTTGGGGGGGAGATAAGATGATAAATGTAAAAGACAAACTGCAATGCCTGAAATAAGTATACACCAGTCACTTACGAGGGTTTCGGTATTGTTTTTAACAATCTCCAATTGCTACTGTTTTCTCATCAAGAAAATGTTGCGACTTCCTGTTCTTCTAGTGTAGATGGTTTTCACTTGAATATAGAAGCCTCCAGAATTTGGGGCACAAGGTAAAATCAGGAGTGACGGCCAATGAGTACTTGGGACAGGTCAGTTGCTGGGGTGATTCCATAAGTACACAGGACTGCTAGTTATGTTACTATAATCCAGTAGTGGAAAGCAGCAACTGAAGAGTCAAGGAGGTAAGTATTGAACAGTCTTCAGTTAATCAGCTCAATAAGAAGGGTGAAATCCTTCCTTTAAAAATGTCAGATTGGGGCTGGAGCGGCTCAGCGGTGGCTCAGTGGTTTCAGTGCTTGCCTGGCAAGCACGAGGACCTGGGTTCAAACCCCAGCACCAAGTACACAACTAAGTGTTGAAGCAACTAAAGCCATGTGAAAAACTAAATAAAGTTGTTTCTCTCTTTCTCTGTCTCTCTCACTGTCCCTCTTTCTAAAAAATAAAAAAAAATGTCAAATTGATCACTAGACTATCATTACTAGTTTATTCTAAGCTTCACAACTTAAATAAGTAAACAAACAAACAAAAAATTACAACTGACCCACGTCCTGGAATTCTCTGCCCCTTGTGTCTCCATCTTTGCCTTGAACAGTCCATCCTGCTCCCTTTGTTAATTTCTCCCTTAACCTGCATTCCTTTTCTCTCTTCCGTTTCGCTTCTTCTTTTTATTCTTCTGCATCTCTAGGTCTGTTGCTTTACTTGATCATGATTTGAGAAGTGTGACATTCATTGTTCCTGAGAACTCACGACATATTTAATGTGTCCATTTTCGCTTTTAAAAGCAAGTGGACTTAATATTTTCTTCTACCTTCATGTTTGTTGGTGCACAATTGATTTTCCTTTTAAGAATACTAGTCTATTATGGTTAAGATATTAAGTGTCCCCGAAAAGCTCATGTGTGAGACAATGAAAGAACATTCAGAGGTGAAGCAATTGGGTTATGAAAGCTTTAATACAATCAGTGAAATGATCTCCTGATGGGGATTAACTGAGTGGTAACTGAAGGCAGGTAGGGTATGACTGGAGTCATAACTTTGGGGGTATGTATTTTGTATCTAGCAAGTGGAATTACTCTCTGCTTCCTGATTGCAATGTCCTGAGCCACTTTCTTCAACCACACTGCTCCACCATGATGTTCTGGCTCACCTCAGGCCCCAAGGAATGGAACCTGCTGTCTATGGATTGAGACCTCTGAAACCATGAGCCCACAATAAAGTTTTCCTCATCTAAAATTGTTCTTGTCAGGTCTTTTAGTCACAGCAGCAAAAGAGTTGACCAAAACATGATCCTTAACTGAAAATGGCTTGTTCATACAAGCCCAGATATTTCTCTTCCATGATGTCTGCTGCTATCTCCTTACCGTTTTTCAAATTACTTAACAACAATTTCTTGACAAGTTATTATATGTCATACACTGAGGCAGATGTTGTGGATTAAATAGTATTTGGTTTCCTTCCTCAAGGAGCATGTAGTGTATTTGGAGAAACAAGACATAAAATTCACAAGGCACAATTTAGACAATGGTTTAAAACATAGTATAAAACTCCTCACTGTAAGTCTTGCTAAAAGATTTAAAAGTTAAATACACCAGATCCAGTTTAGTGATACAATTATATTATTTATTTCTTAGCAGTAAACTAGATTATGAAAAGGTACCTTGCAATTCTTTTTAAAAATTTATTTTATTCAGAAATTTATTTGTTGAACAATCAAACCAGCTTCTAATGAAATTATATATATATATATATATATATATATATAAATTCTGAAAATTAGATTTGCCCCCAAGAGACCCTCCCCAATTACCCACCCTTATCCCTCCCCCAACCCTTGCCAATACATCTCTGCAAATGCCTTAAGTTGTATGACATTACACCTTATCTGGATTTAAAACATGATAATAGATCTCCTTTCTCAATGGCCAGGGTCTAGCTCTAGCCTCCACAGATGAGTAAAGACATTCGACCCTTGGTTCTCTGGGTTATGCTTACTTCACTCAGCATAATTTCTTCCATAGCCATCCATTTACCTTCAAAGGCTGCAATATCACTGTTTCTAACTGCTGAGTAAAACTCCATGGTATATATGTACCACAGTTTTTGGATCCATTCATCCAGTGAGGGTCATCTGGGTTATTTCCATAAGTTAACTATTGTAAATTGAGCTGCTATGAACATCGATTTCACTGTGTCACTGTAGTGTGCTGATTCTAAATCCCCTGGAAAAATACCCAAGAGAGGAACAGCAAGATCATATGGTGGGCTCATTCCTAGTTTTTTGAGGATTCTCCACACTGTTTTCCAGAGGGGCTGTACCCATCTACAGTTCCACCAACAGTGTGCTAGTGTGCCTATTTCTCCACAACCCCTCCAGCATCTTTATTGTTTACTTTCTTCATCTTTGCCATTCTCACTGGCGTAAGGTGATATCTTAATGTGGTCTTCATTTGCATGTCTCTGATTACTAGTGATTTAGAGCACTTTCTCATGTATTCATTGGCTTGATCAATGTCCTCTGTTGAGAAGTTTCTATTTACCTCTTTGGCCCATTTATTGATTGGGTTGTAAAGCAACAGTATATTTATTTTGTTTTAGAATGAGATCAATGCAGATAAAATGTCTATGAATCCCACTAAGCAGCAATATTTCCCCACCCTTCCCCCTTGAAATTATCACAATAGATTTTCTTCATATTCCATATTCACTGTCTCCGGCACTCTCCTAAAACAGGGTATCACTTAAAAGAAAGACACTTCTTTTTTGATATAGATGACTAATGTTTTATTTAAAATGTCACTGTAGTTTTAATAGTCAAGTCCCAGGACTTAAACAGGCAAAAGTAGCAGGATTCTCTATAAAAGGAATTGAAGACATAAAATGGAGCTACTCTTTTTAATGTTGGAAAGAGAAAAACATGCTTTCTTGAGTTATTCACTGATGATCTGGGATAGGAACTGAATTGGGTAGCCTTGAAAAGTCCTTCATTAGGAAGAGGAAGGATCCTACCTTCCAGACATCCTGGGGTAGGTGAGAGAGGCTAAAAACCTTCACCTCAAGATGATGTTTTTAAGTCATACTTGCACTTGAACTGCTTACAGATCTGTGACTATTCCAAGGACCACGGGTTATAAGGAGAGAACTAGATCTGGGTTGAAAAATGTTTACATGTTTTTCATTTCCACTTAGATTTTAAAATATTCTATAAAAGCAACTTATTTCTATGGGAGGGAAGGATGAGAAGTATAGGGTAGGAGAAGTCATTGTGAATCTACTACCTGCATCAAAAGTAGTGTTCCCCTGATTTGGTTAGCCAAGGCAGCTTCCCAGAGCTTTTGAGCTCCCTTGGGCATAAGGAGAGATGGGGTGGGATAAGGCAGGACAAATGGAAAGCTGGGGATTGTAGGTGTTCAAGGTGTTGGGGATTTGGGTACAGCAAAAGGAAATGGCATGAGGAATAGAATACTAGTTTGAATGGAGAGAGGAATAATAGTGAATTTTGGAATCTCTGGATTAGAGGAGAGCTGGATCAATAAAAGGACTTAAAAATAAGTGGGGATATACTGTTTAGTAGACCTTAGGTGTTTCTAATCTTTATTGGGTATGTGTGCTTAAGCAGATAACATGTATACATGTTTAAAATGCATTTTATGCATATAAAATAGTCTGTTGAATGTTCTGTGCTTCCTTTGGACAAGAGACAGGATCAGACCATCAGAATTGGCCAGAATGCCAATTCATTTGCTTCATAGATAAAAAAGAAAATGGAGACTACTGTGCCAAAAAATGGGTCAATAAATACAATTGTTGGGATAAGGGTCATTGTTAGATATCTACATTGGTTCGTGTTTAGAATATATAAACATACTGTACACTGATTATTCTATTAAACATATGCTAAAATAGAGGCAGCTTCACTGAAGTGAAAACCACATGGCTGCATGAACTAAGCAAAGGAGGAATCTCATTTGGAGCTATGAGAGATTGTAGTTTAGGCAAATTTTAAGGAATTATTGTGCAATATTCATTTCAGAACTTCAGGAACTTAATTTCATAGTAATTTTCAAAAAGAAGTGAGACATCTTCAGCCTATTGAGTTCTTATTATCTATGGCTATGATAAGTCTCTTACTCCTTATATTCTAATTCCTCAAGACAATCTTTGTACTTTCTACTTAGTCTAATACTTAGAACATGATAGATACTGTGTACTAAATGAACAATGAATATATTTATAAATATATCGATAAATTGATCAATGGTTTCATCTCTGTACTTTTCAACAGTATTTCCACTTGAGCTTTGATTAAAATACAAACAAAAAGGACAATTTTTAATTTTGCTTTATGGCAACAATCCCTGAAAGGTGGCAATTCTTATGTCAATTTTGCTAGATTAAAATGTTAATTAAGAAAAGCTATGGAGCTTGAAAATCTTTTTTTGTTTGTTTGTTTTTTATTTTTCAGTTGCTCTGCCTTCACTTTCCAAAGTATTAAATGAACATCTGTGTATCTGGAACAAAAGACAAATTGAAATGTGAGATTAATTAAACATTTAATGGATAAACATAAATTTTAGAACTGTAGAGGTAGTGAAATCAATCATTTCCAGTGTGCTATTTTGAAGGGCTTTGATTTTGGTAATAATTTATATAAAGATGACTTGATCTATACAATTATAATATTAAGCAAGAACGGAGCCTTTTACATATGAGCAAACTTTGGAAGAATTGTCCATTAAGTATTATGGTTGCTGAAAAAAACATGCTTTGTACAACTTTGTTATCAGGAGCCTTTATGTTTGACATTTTGGAAGCAAGAAAAGCAAATGGCTTAAAAAGGTGAAAAGCCAATTCATCACGGTGCCTGACATTTGGAAGCTGATATTATCATTTGCAATTTAAAATTCAGAAACGATAAAGCATATTCAATGGGTCTTACTGAAAAATATGTACTTATCTGGGAAAACAACAGAGTCACAAAAAGTTGATGGTTTTGAACTTGAATATTTAGTCCTCCCTATCTCATACTCATATTTTATAAAACAAAGAATTTCTGCCTTCTGCAAAAATAAAATTGCATGTATAAGAACTGACTTTAGATAGGAGGGTTTAAAAATCCAACATATGACTTTTCATCATGGCTGAGAGAATTTTCTTGAACATGTATTATGTGATCTTTATTGATGACTTGTTTATTTTTAATCAAATTGGGGAAAAAAGAAGAAAAGGAGGGATGAGGAAAGGTTGATCAATTATTACTAAGTTTATGGTTAGGTTGGAGAAAGAAGCTCTGGGATGATGCAGTATGGGAGAACAACTATAAATTACAGTTGTACACTGTATATTTCAAAATACTAGAATTAAGAATATTGAATATCTTCACCATGAAGTGATAAATGATCGAGGAGCTAGATACGTTTACCCTGATTTGGACATTATAAAATGTGTACATGTATTGAAAAATGTGAATGTATATGTGTACACATATAAAATGTGTACATAGTACCCCAATTAACATGTACATGTTTCATGTTTTTATGTGTCAGTTAAAGATAAAAATAAATAATTAAAAAATAAAAATATTAAACAATAAAAATATAAAGGCACATCAAATATATTCAAATATATTCTAGAGATTCTGCTTGGGAAGTCAATAATCGTCATGATGTTGCTGTGGGCTTTTGCATAAAATTTTTCTGGCCAGGACTCCTATCTGGTAACATCAGGAGGTATTTTCAATAACATCTGCATCAGAATTATCTAATTGCTAGAATTCTCCAGAAACTGCAGTCTCCTATGTCCCAGAAGGTGCCCCTCAGAGTTCTGGCACCCGGATGAAGTTTGATGCTAAATTTGATCATCCATTTCCCTTTTCACCAAGGAAATCAGCATTAAGATTGAGAAACAGGAGGCATCAGTGATTATATGCTCATTCTTTTTCTTGTCTGTCATTGACAATTCTGCTCTTCTCATAAACAATGACTTGCTCTGTGTACTATGCTCAGCTTTCTTGTGGTTACCCTCAGATCAGCAAAGCAAATATTCCCTTTCTTCCTTACAAATACTCCAAGTAAAAGCATCTAGTGATTTGTACAACAGACAACTGCAGCTATTGCCCCAGGGCAGATGGAGAGAAACTCATATTCTCCTTAACATAACCCAGAAGAGCCTGTTCATCTACCGTATGGCTGAGGCATACTTTTCATTGCTGCTCTGTGATCTAATTCAGACAAGAGATAGCTGCTGCATTTTCAATTGATATATAAAAATAGCTGGTTGCACTAGACACGATCTGACGTCAATGGAATCATTAAAAAGCAGTGACCAGCCTGCAGAATGTCTCGGTGTAACCTACTGCAGCTCAGCATGCAGACTTAAGCCATTTTTTTTTCTTTTGACAAAGTCATGTCTTCCTATTGCAAGGTAAATTTCAATAGTCATTTAGCAATATGTGGTCAACGTTTCAGTTCCTTCCAATACACCATGGTGCATAATCCTGTGCAAAAGTTCAGCCCCATTCAAGAAGGGTTCATATTCTGTGGATATGGGAGGAATGCCTTTTTCAAGACCTTTAAAACATTCTCAGTAGACTCTTGTATAATTTCACTGGTTTCCAATGACAGGCTTTGTCCTGGCACTTCTAACAATGACTGAGGTAGGAAGCCACTGAACTTTTATTGGTAACCACTGCGGTACCTTGACACACTTACAAATTCTAAGAGTTGGAGCTCATACCAGGATCCAGGAATAAATATAAAAAAGTCATGTGGGTCCAGAATTAGTAGTAAGTGATATCTGCTGTCCCATAAAATGTTTTGCTGGTCCTTCACTCCAGTATGGATTCTTTTTCCTTGCTATCAAGTTAAATTTTACCTGTACTTCCAATGAACCTGAGGCATCCTGCTTGATCTCTCTGGCATCATATTTTCTTTCCCTTCTTTTCCTAGTCAGACTGCCTCAGTCCATGGGCATTGCTCCAGCTGAGACTTTTATCAACTCCTTCCTGCACTTTCATGGAAGAATGCCTTCTGAATTCTGTCTATCACGTCTCCACTCTTTCACTGTACCTCAGTTGCAATCCTAAAATACCAATATGGTCATGTTAGCGCCTTACTTAACAATTACCAGTGTCTGCCCGTATGACAGCTCTGCTGCCTCCACATCTTTTAACTGTATCTTAGCCAGAGACTAATTAGCAAGTATATTTGTATCTTGTTTACCTTTGATCTTTAGAAAATAGAAGAGTACCTGGAAACTAGTTATACTCAATTAAAATATTAATTTTGTTATTATGAAATTAAAATAATAGTTTTTAATTATTAAATTTAAAATTATTGAACTAAAATATTAATTCAATGAATGAATGAGTTATCATTTTTCCATGAGAATTCAGTTATTAGTTGAAACTGAGTTTTTAATTTAGGCTTGGGTAACCAGTTAATCACTCCATATTACTCTTTTTGGTGAAATTATCTTCCTTTTACCTGCCTTGGCATGAATCTCTTCAGATTTGAAAACACCATGTACAGGAAGGCAGCAGTCTACCCAGGGCCTCCTAAGATAAGAGACGTCTTGTGATTCTGAAGTTGTGTTGGTTAGTTGCCTAGATGGGCACATCACTGGCAAGTCAGACCATGTTCTTTAATGCTCAATAAATGTATTTATATCTTGTTGTGAAGTTACGTGTTATAGTTAATCACTGAGAGATTCACCACTAAGCAACTGTCAATGGAAAATGCAGATCAATCAGATCAAATCAATAAGGTTGTCTAAAAGCAATTACAGGAAAGAATCACATAGACCAATTACAGGAAAGAGTGAGATAGACTTACTGTTGTCTGACCTATTTCAGAAAGGTTTGATTATATTTTTAACTTAAATATATTTGCTGTAACCATGTTATTATGGGTAAATATTTCAGGCCATCTGGGATCAAAATCACCCTTCCTTCCTTCTTTCTTTCCTTCCTCCCGTATTTCTTCCCTCCCTCCCTTTCTTTTGCCTTCTATTTTAGTGTAAATAGCACAAGTTTTGGAGTCATGCTCTGCTAGTTTTAAATCCCACTTATAAACTTTGCAGTGCTGAGATAATTTTATCCTGCAGGAGGCCCTGTTTCTTCTACTGCAAGGTCATAAAGTTGAAATAAACAACATTCAGATTATAGAAACTGGATAAATTTTAGCTTTTCTTCCCCACACTGTGCTTTGATTTTCCCTTACCTGAACTACTTTGCCTTGGTCTTCCTGGTCTACAAAGGCCTTGGTGACTTTCTTTGCTTTCTCGGAAAATGGCTGACTAGAATATTAGTTTGCAAATTATCCAGAATTCTATAACTTAGGGAAGTATAAAACTTACTCAAGCATATTAATAGCTAGCAAAATATTGTTTTTCCTTTCTTGCTGGTGAAGGGTCTCCTTCCATTGACTGAAGAATTTAGAATCTTTCTTCAATATGCTAAATGTCCACTATGGTCTTACAGTGTTCCTTTAACACTCCTACAGTTCAGACACATTCTCTCTTCTCCAAATAAAGTTAGAGTCCTAGTAGTGTGAAATCTTATTAAACAATGCAAGAGTAATGGAACCAGTTTGGGAACTAAGAAAATTAGTGATCGGATGTGCCCATAATCAATTTCTTATCTCAGTTCCACATCACATTTCATTGCCTGCCTAATGAAAATACAGCTGGGCTCTTTAAGTCAATTTTCTTTGTCATCTGGCACAATGTTGAGCTTTATCAGTGGAAGACTTTGGGGGAAAATTAGAGGAAGAGCCTGTCATTTTCTTCTTGGTCTCATCTTGTTCCTCTTGCCAGGCTCCTTCATCAGGGTTTCTTCAGTGCTGAGTTTTTCAATACCTGGCTTCTCCAGTGCCCCGGTCCTGCAGGGCATGGTGTCCAGAAGCACCAGGGGCTAGCAGCTTCCCTGGGGGCCTGGTTGATAATTTTGCAGCAAAGCATCTCTGGAGGGGCAGTGCCTCAGTAGTTTCCCCTGATCCCACTTGTACAACATTGCAGTAAATTCTGGGGCATGACATATCCCTCTGGTGACTTTCTCCAGATGGCAAATTGTCATTAAGTTCTGATGGTAAAGGTTCTCAGCAACTTTTCTAATATCCAGAGAGCCAGAGTTGCGCCCTTGCCTGTGAAGTGTGGATTGTAGCCATCTTTGTATGTTCTGTTTCAGCCCAAAGGATAGGCACTGCCCCTTATATTTGCTACTCCTAAATTCCTGATAGCTCAGTTCTAGTTCTCCTTTCTTTATGCTACCAATACCTCATTACTTCAATCTATTGTTATAATTAAAAATTATATACTAAACCTTGCTTGTTCAAATTACTGTGCGGCTTTTGTCTCTTTGTTTGATCCTGATAGACACACCAGGGTCTGTTATTATCTGCATGGAATAATCAGACAACAAACTCATTCCATCTAGATGTCCTTCTGTAAATTTGTTAACAGAGGTCTTTTTCTATTTTCTCTCTTGAAGAAAGCATTTTATAAAACAATAAAATAAGTTAGAAAGGATATTCATCATATAATCATTTTACTTGAAAATTCTGCAGAAAATGTAATGAGGGAGAAATTGTAGGGGAAAAGACACTATTTGAGCAAAGAATGCTAAAAGCATTATTTAAAAAAAACTTACATGAAAAGTGTGAGAATGCTGTTTATGGTGACCAGGACTTGTACTTATTTGCTACATTGTAAACACTGTAAGAAAAAATGCTGCAAACGGGTTTTTGTACATTAATAATTTTATTTTTATTTTACATCATCTTGTCTTAAATTCAGTGAACAACTAGCTTACTAAATGGTAAAATGAAAAAGATAGATTAGACATTATATTATTTTATAACTTGCAATGACTACTAACAGTGTTTCTTTAAGATATGTACCAAGCTTTAGTGATCTGCATACAGGTTTTTATCTCCACCCTTCCACTCAAAACTCATGCCTACCCCCAATTCAAGATTGTGACGTAGTATAGAATTAGAGTGTTGCAGATGTCATTGGTTAGGATGAAGTCATACTGACATGGGATGGACACTAAACCCAGCAACTGGTACCTTTATAAGAGAAAACACAGAAAATCGGGTGACCTGAAGATGGAGGCAGAGCCTGACTGTCAACCAGCCCAGGAAAGCTGATGATTGCATGGGGAATTTCTTGTTCAGAGACTCTTGAAGGAATTAATCCTGCTGCCACCTTGATTTCAGACTTCCATTCTCCACATCTGTGACAGGGTGTAAGTCTGTTGTTTCAAGCCACCCATATTGTAACAGCAGTCCTTGGAAACTAATACACAGTTACTAGACTTGGTGTTGGGAATTCACTGAAAAATAGGCAAAAATAATTCCTGTGCTCCTGGAGTTGCTGATCATATTCTGGTATTTTGCAGTTTATTTTAAAATATTTTTTTACATTGTATATTTTTGACTTAGGAGACCTTTTTCTTCTAACAAACTCATAAATTGTAGCTGCGAAACAGAAGCTAAAATCTAGAAATGTGGCCTGTTTGGGGGTGGGGGGACTTTTTAGGTAGTAGCATCAAATATATTTTAAAAATACTATTAAAAGGACATCCTACAGAAAATCTTATGGAATTCATAAGTGATGGACACATGTGCATGGACATAGACATACACCCCACTGTGATCTTCGTGTACCTCCCTAATACGGAAATGCCTTCTCAGGTAACATGTAGATTTGATTCAGTCAATCATTGCAACTGCGACTCCAAGAACTCATCTGATGTCTACAGTATCTCCTGAAATTAGTATTAATGAGGGATAAATAAGTGGAGGCTAGCAAGGCCATAGCTTTCTTATCAAATTACTAATTTTACTACTTTAGCAACATCTTTTGAAAAGAGTCTCTCAGAAATACCTATGGCTTCCCTCAAAGTAAGAATCCTAGTCTGCATCTCTCCAGACTAAATGGTACACCTAACATTCTCTTACATTTTATATCTTAGAGATTTTTGCTTTCCACCAGTTGTATATGAACCATTGGCTTTATTTTTATACTCTCTGTGATGCTTTAGTATAATATGAATTTTAGTATAATATGACATCCTAAGAATGTCATATTACTTCCAGAAAAGTTTCAAATATATTTCCTTGGAGTCATTTTGTTTAACTTTCTTTTTTCAAAGACAGAGGGACAGCGAGAGACAGGGGTGGGAATCAACCCTCTTTAGTCTTCATGTGGCCTTCGTTGCACAGACACTTCATTGTGTACGTGGTGCTGGGGTTTGAACCCACATCCTTGCGCATGCCAGGCAAGTACTGAAACTGCCACTGGAGCCACTGCTCCAGCTCCGTTTGGATTCATTTTTAATTAAAAAATTTCAACATTAAATTTTTATCTGGGAAATAATGTATTGGTTCTTAGACCTCTATGGATACGAAATCTGCAGACACTCAAGTCTGTTGTGTAAACCACCATAGAATCTGCATTTAACTTGTGTACATCCTTCTGTTTATTTTAAATCACCTCTAGGTTACATATAGAGCCTAATACAAGGTAAATTCCATGTAACCATTGTTATACTGTATTGTTTAGAGACTAATTAGAAGAGAAAAAGTCTATGCATGTTCAGTATGGATGCATTATTTTTGACCTGTGGTTGACTGAACCCACAGATGCTATATCTCATGGAGGCTGGACCCCACAATTGTCAGAATCTTCACTGGAAACTGCACAAGCTTGACTGTGGGTATGAAAGGCTGATTATATGCTATTCTCATGTCCAGTGCTTGCTTAGAAAATTGGCTTCAGATCAGACCGGTGAGACTCAATTCTGTTTTGAGCTTGAAACCGTTGGGATGAAGTATCTTTGATCATCTCAACTCAGTATGGAACAATTCCACTTAAATATAGTCACAGCAGAGAAAAAAAAAACAGAGAAACTGAGAAAATGTAAGCCCTGATGGTGTTGTTAGAGGGTCCAGATCCTGTTAGCCCAACACTGCCTCTTTTTCAGTTCTCAGTTAGTTTGAAAATTACCACCTATCCCCCCAACCCCATTTTGACATAAAATGAGTTGGATTTCTATCACTTAGAAACTGAGCTGGTTAAAATTAGCTCGGACAGAAAAAGTAAAGTCTGGATGGCCATTCATCAGGTTGGAATAATAGATAAATGTAAAGTCAGCTCTACAAAGCCAGAACATTCTCTCAAGAGGACACCCTGCAGCTCTGAGGTGTAATAGTAACTCTCTTCTTCAGTCAGTGTGGCTGTTTGAAATTCTGTCAGTAAAAATGAAAGACCCCACTCTTGCATGCAGGATTTGTTACTCTGACACAGAGAAGTAGCCTCTTCACAGCCCAGCAGCAGAATTGCAGATGACTTTCTGCACACAAAATATAACAGCCACCTGCAATGTGTAGGGTCAAAGGAAGCAGGACTGGAGTCTCCTTTGTAGTCTAGACCTGACCTGATCCCTTCTACACAGTCTTATTTTTCTTTGGATCTATCAAAACACTGGCGTTTAAATTCCCCCTGTGCTCCATTCTTTCATACAGCAATTTGTTTTCCTTTAGTGAGATGACCCATGTCTCCTCTTCTGCATGGTCTGTCTCATTGTTGTGGATAAATAAACCTGCCTTTATTATACTGCATGTAGGTACTGATGATTTCAGGTAGACTAGGCTTGGGAAATCAAAAGATTTTAGTTGTCATAACCTTCTTCCCTATGATAATGCTTCTACTCAAATTTGTTTCATAATTAAAGATCTGGTCATTTATTCATTCTCCTGGCAAATCTCATGGGGAAATTGAGATATGGAGGCAAATGTTTTAAAGTTGGGCTCCGTAGACTACTTTAAGAGGTACACCTGTCACTATAGCATCTCCATCATTGGGAGCTTGTTATGAAGGCAGAATGTGGCTATATCCCTAACTTGTTAAAATAGACTCTGCATTTAATTAAGATCAACAGGTAATTGTACGCATAATAAATTTTGAGAAGTAACACTCTGTTGAGTCCCAGAAGTTGTCATAGGGTTACTCAGGAAAATTTGGCGGCAGGGAAGGGAAACACATAGCCATTGGCCTTTCCCTGAAGAAGGTCAACCTGTAACATATTGCTGGATGAGTTTCACTTTTCTGTGAATACTTAATTAAAATAAAATCATTTGAATAATTACTACTTAAGTCACATTAATACTTCACAGTGAATGAGTTCATCAAATTGTGTGTCAGAGAGTAAGTTTTGTTTTCTGTGAACCAGGAGAATCCTACTAAGAAAAATTTGGGAACTTGAACACAGTCCTCTACTCTGCATTTTTTCCATCTATACTGAGAGGACCTCTGGCAGGAGCAGCTGGCTATTTTAGATTACCTGCACCTGGGGTCCTAGGATAAAGTTGGAGGTTGATTTGTCGGAAGACTATCTGCATAAGAACCAAGGAACCTACTAGGATAAGGTCTTGAGGGAGGGAAAAGCCAGAGGAAGATGAATTTTACTAAGAAGAAAATCTTGGTCTTCAGAAGGGAGGGGACACAAGAGACCTGGAGACCCTTTATTAGACTGCAACACAAGATAGAGCTATTTCCTCACCTTCCCTCACACGGCCCCGACCATTCATCCCTTTGATACCTGAGGACTCTGTCTTCGCAGTGATGCCCAGGTAGGCATGGGCAAGGCTGCTGGCAGCTTGCCTGGCATGGTAGAAAAGGGGAAGGGCCTGGAGACATCAGGGGACATGGAGATAGAAAAGCACCAGCAGCTGATACCCAGAGGAGGACATTAAGATTCTTTTATTTTTACTAAGCACATGGGATATCATCTGGGCATTCAGATGGAGGTGGGGGCAGCCTTCCACCTCCATGAGGGAATGAGACCAGGGGTCTCATGTGGGAGCAGGTGTCCATGGAATTGTCATTAACATATTCATGCAACTCCATGTGTATCTATCGGCAGATGAGGAATGGGAAAATTAAAACAGAGATTTTGTTAACATTCAAAACCCAAGCTCCTCCCACCCTTTCTTAGTTCTTTTTACATAGTGTATTATAAATCGTTTCCCTGGATGAATATTCTTCACAAATATAGTTGACTTTACAGCTAAGATATGGGATCTTCCTAGACTTGGAAAGAACACTGTACAGTGTATTTCCTCCTTAATGCTCCTCATATTTTCAGTGTTTCTCCAACGAATACACGAGGTAAAATACTGCCTTGAACCCTCATCACCACTCAGGCCTCTCAGTACATGTGCAGTATTTATCAGGCATTTGTCCAAAAGTCAATTAAGTCACAACCAGACACAATTTTATGTCATTGTTTTTAAACATGTTCTAATACCTGTCATGCCCTGGGAATACAAAAAGAGCACCTTCATAAGGCTTAAAGATTTTTTGTTGTTGTTCAAAAATGAGAGAACACAGTTTATTATCTGAGCAGTCACACTGAAGCAAAAGACTTATTAATTATTTTTCTGCAAAACCCCAAGAAGTCAAACTTCATGTTCCTAAGAAGACAACAAAAATATTGTGGAGAATAAAAGTTAGGCAAAGAAAGCATAAGAACTCTCAGCTGTGGAGTTCTACACCACTGCCTCTTCCTGTCACTTATGACACTAAATTCCACTTCTGTAAACTTAATGTGGATTTAATGTGGTTTGCCTTTGCCTAATAGCTCGAGATGTTTCCAAGAGATGTTCTACCCACAGGACTGAAGGATGAGTTTTGGTAGTAGGTGCCCCGTTATATTTAGGTTCACTTTGTACTACCTAATCCCAGTGTGGCCATTATAATGACTTATTACTAAGGACAAATATTGAGATCCAATGTTCAGAGCCATTGTTGAAACCTTCTTCCATGCTACAATATTTCATTATACCTAAAAAGACACCTCTCCTTCAATTCCAGATGATGCTTTTACTCCATTGATCTTGGCAGCATCACTGTTTTTACCCTCTGTGAGGCAGGGAGATGCTTTTTTAAAGGATGTGCTCTGCTTACCTGAAATGTGGAAGTCTATTTGTTATTATCCCAAAGGTGTGGTCAGCTTCCTCTGTGGATTGTGAATCACAATGCCTAGAGGTGTGGGGAGGAAGGTGATGGGATGGAGCCTCTGGTTCTGCCCATGTACAGTGTCCCATACACAGTGGCAGTTGGAATCAGGGAGTGAACAGGAATCTGCTCTTCATTACCTGTTGCTGTGACTAATTTATTTCCAAATATGCTTCTTTAATAAATTGCCTGTTTTTTTTTCCCTAGGGTCTCAGAAATATCTGTGTTTGAACAATTTTATTTCCTGGAGATATTACTTTGGAAAGATTATTGAGAATGAGTACTTGTTTGCTTCTTTAAGAGGACAGAATAGCTCTGGCTAGAAACTCCCAAGGAAGATGACCTTTGTTATGGTTTGGATTTGTGGTGTTCCCCCAGTACGCATGTATTAGAAGATGCATGGAAATTTAGAGGTGAAGTGATTGAGTGATGAGAGCCTCAACCTAGTCAGTGCACACTCTGCTTGAATTGATTAAGCAGGTGGTAGCTGTAGGCAGGTAGGATGTGGCTGGATTCGGGGAGAGGCTGTAGGGTATGCTTTTCATTCCTGGTGAGCAGAGCTCTCTCTGCCTGCTTCCTGGTGGCCATGTCCTGAGCTGTTTTCTTCCACCACACTCTTCCACTATGACGTTCTGTCGCACTTGAGTTCAGAGCATTGGAACTAGCCATCTCTGGCTGAGACCTCTGAAATCATCGGTGCCAAATCAACATTTCCTCCCTTAAAATTGTTCTTGTTGGTCCTTTTGATCACAGCAGCAAAAAGTTCTAAGGAACTTTTTAGACATGTTTTGTTGGGCTTTTCTGGGAGACTGAAACACAGTAGTCAAATGAATGAAGTTATAGGAACATTTATGTTAAGAATGATTACATTTAACAGATGTAATCATGTCAAATATCATTTAAAGACACACTGTACTTACTAAGTGTAGAAACTATTACACCTTTAGAAATAAAAATCTTATAATGTCATGAACATGCTAGTTTATATAAGTAGAGACTTTTGGGGAGCTTATGTCCAGATCCAACATCAAAGATAATCTTGAACACATTTATTTATTGGATTTCCTATATAACACATTACTATGCTCAAATATTATATTAAATCATAATTTAATATTAAAACATATAGAATTTATTTGGTGATTTTATTATATAGATTTTATTTTAAATGCAGTTCCACTTCTGAAATAGTGTCTGATGTAATAGATACAGTGAGGGCTCAGCAAAAGAGATTTTTCTTCACCATAAGATTATAATTTGAGATGGTATTTTGCAATTATATTATTGCTATGTTACAACTCATCTTCTTTGTGATAATATCAGGAGCTAAGTGTATTGGACATCAGAGATTCCTAATTTTGAAATAATCAAATCACCCATGGCAGTGACTTTATTGGCTGAAAATATAAACTTTTTTGGTGGTGAAAATTCAAATATGAATTCTGATGTTCTGAATCATGTTTTATTTAAGTGATCCACTTTGGTGCCTATAATGAAGCACTGATAAATATGAATTAAAAAAAATAAAGATAACTGGTGCCAGGACTTTATTAGCATTTCACTGGATACAAAGAAACTTTTTTTTTACATTAAGAACACAATCTTATCAAAAAAGAATTCACATTTGCCATATAGACTGTAAGCATGAATTTTCTTCACCACACATTTATTAAAGTATCAATGACCAGATCCTAAAAAGAAAAGGCACAGATCTGTGTCCCTCTGGTGAATTTCAGTGTCTAATGAAGGAAATGTCACCAGTTTTGCAAATTGTCATCTTCCAGAATGAAGCAAGTGAACACAAATGACGCACAGGCAGGAACCAAGAGAGGGGATGTTATATTGAGGGATTTCGGTTTTCCTGTGCCATAGCAGAGCTTAGCTACCAATGTTGTTCTGAAACTCTGTCCACTCTCAGTTCTGTCAAGGATTCAGTGTTGGAACCAGCAGTGTTACAAAGCTTTGCTTTAGGAATTCCAACATGGTTCTGTTCTCAGAAAGTTGGTCTAGAAACCAGCTTTGCATCTCATTCTTCATATTCTGGGACGTCTTTATTTTTCAAAATGGCCTGGTCATTCAATTGTTCTTTAGCCAGTCTCCCTTCCAGGTGCTAGTATTCTGTCCCAGAACTGCTGCCCCACTCCACCTGTTTTGAAGAGGCATTCTTTCCTATGTCAAATTTTCTACACTTACGTAGAAGACTAGTCTTCACCTGATGAAAGTATTTTGTGGTAAGTTGTTAATAGAGATGAAAGATTAGTTTGTTATCTCTCTGAAAGAAGAAGAAACTGAATTTTAAAGGAGGTCCTGGAACTGAGTTTGAAGAGTTTTCCACACTACTTCACAGGAGCATCTTAAATGTGTGCATGTGGTTTGCATTGCACCAATTACTTAAGGAATGAATGGGGAGACTCTGGGCTTCAAAACAGGCCCGTGAAGGGACATTTTGAATATTGTGGCATTAATCTAATGAAGTACTTGCTTGATTATTCCACCTATTTTTGAGTTGATTCTTCATGAAACATTACTGGGCCCTGGTGTGGACCAATATTTTCCTTCATGAAAGTTTCTCCAACTGCAGATTTGCATAAGGTGTCTTAACATAGGTGTATGAAGAGAGGTAGATCTCACTCCTCATAGGTAATCCAACTGGAAAAGTTAAAAGGAAACTGTGGATAGGGTGCCAGGTTTAGGGAAAAGTACAGGGCATATCCATGTAAACTGAATCTCATATCAACAATTTTTAGTAAATCTGATGAATAGGAAATAACACTAAAATTATTATTTATCCCAAATTTGAATTTCATCTTGATGCCCTGTATGTTCTTGGCAATGCTAAACATTGAAATGAAATATTTGAAGATGGAGAAAATAAGTAAGTTTAGTTAATATTTCATACCCAGATCCCAGTTGAAAGAAGACTGTAAAGATTTGCTTTGAGCATGGCCACCAGGTTAGAGCCTTAAATTTGTCCTGAGTTTTCTACTGGTGGGATATCTACAGGGCAGACAGGAAAAGCATGCATGAAACATGCTTGTTTTTTGAGAAAAGAACCATGTTGGAGCCATATCATGTTAATGGAGCTTCAGCAGCTTTCATAGAGCCAAGGTGATTCATCTTACTTCAGAAGATCTGATTTTCAAAAAGAATAGTCTCAAGAAATTATTTTTAATGGAAAAGTTACCATTAAAGCAAAAAAATCTTTTTACAGAATTCCACACTGGGAAGAATGGCTTTAGCAATCCAAATGTAAATTGAGTCTATTTATTTGATGTTGAATTCAGTGAATTAATTGATGCTTGGTAGTTTTGAAAAGCATGGGTGCTTTGCCAGCTACTTAGTTTGCTTGTGGGAACTCTGAGGGGTTCTAAAGCGTATACTGTGTAAGATTTTCTAAAATGTCATCTTAAAAAAAATTTCTGTTTAAACTGTAAATCCAAATTGAAGTAATGACAACAAAAAAGGTGATAAATTAAGACTGGTCCAAATGTGCCCTTTTTCTTTAGGATAAGTTTGATTTTTGATAAGATACAATATACTTACACATATCACTGACAAGCACATAGTTTTGACTCATACAATTAGAACTAATAACTACAAAATAGTATCACAAGTGAAATAAAAATTACACAAGTTTTAACAGATTCAATCAACACCTTTTACAAATTCTACAGAACATAGTATCACTGTCATTGGGAAAACAAACAGTTTGGAGCATTGTTTGAAACCACATGAAACACAGGAACCACCAATAAGTTATGGCAAATATAGCATTTATACCACGGTGTCACTGAAAACTAGTCAAAAGGACAAAAGTGCTACAAATAAAACACTTTAAAAATCTTATTTATCATATCCTGAGGGACACCGTGCATTATTTTCTCCTGTTAGTTTAAAAGGTGAACACTCTGTCTATGGAGCTCTTGTTTGGTTGAGCAACCAAAGGTTAGAAGATTGTGTCACTGAATATCTGGAAACTGTAGAATTGAATAAGTCATGAAAACATGCATATCCTGAGACTTCCAACTTTCTAACCTGGAATCCTAAAAGGGGAGAACTGGAACAGGTAACCCTGCTTACTAAAGCATGTCAGAACTTCAAAGGACTTAAAACACCTTGAAGTGAAGATGTGTATGTGTTTGTAATGTATATTCAAAGTCCACTGTCCACCATAGATTCTCTACTTTCAAGTATCATTGACAGTATAATTTCACCATTACTTCCATGCATGCCCTATTTCTGATAGTCTTACTTTTCATTGGTCTTCAAGTGATTTTTCTCCCCTTATATATTTAAATACTTGAATTATCTTTATGCCTACTAACATAGGAGATCTTGATTTTAAGAGTCAAAATTGCAAAAGTTTCAACTTGAGTGTGTGTATGTGTGTGTGTGTGTGTGTGTGTGTGTGTATACACACAGGTGCGTCATGCCAAACACTTTGTGTTCTAGTACATTCACTGTTAGGTGGCGCTCCAAGAAGTGAGTTTTCCCAGTATGGCTGAAAGTGAATATTGAGGTCATCACATAGAATATCCTAAGGCTTTTAAAGGATGCTTCCTTATTCCTTATGTTCACATGACTACTAATAAAAGAGACATAAATGATTATGGCAGGAGAAATATTCACCATATTGGTCATCAAAAATTACTAACAGGAAAGCAAATGTAAAAATGATATCCCTCAATCCACCCACTCCATTGATTTCCTGCTGAAGATTGGGTAAAAGTTGGATTTAATTCTTTTATTTTTTATTTTCATTTTTTTATTTTTTTTGCCTAGTAGGACTTGTGACATAAAGTCTTAAAAACAAAACAAAACAGAAAGTGCCCCAAGGTGTGTCTCTACATCTTGGGGCCTGTTTGTAGCCCTTGTGCTCCTTGCTCTCTGAAAACACAATGCCAGCTTGGACAAAGGAGCATAAGCGGAGGGTAAGCTTAGAACGCATCACCAGTTCCCCATGCAACACCCACAGCCTGCTCCCTAAGTGTGCTTCAGGGGCAGGACCAAAGAACAGAAGCAGCCAGAGGCACCTCCTTTCCATCTCCTTTCCAAGGATTCCCTTTAGTGAATTCTTTCTTGATTCTTTTCTATTTCTGCCCTCCTTTAGAAATTAAGGCAAATCTGTTTACTCTTAGTGCCTGCTACATGGGTGGCACTGTATGTCCACATGGAAACCATAACATTAGATTGAAAGTACCTTTTGTCTAACAAGGTTTCTGTGTGTGTATCGCTCAGAACAGTAAGAAACTTTCCCCAGTTAAGAAACTGCACCGTCAAATGCTTCCTCATGTTTGTTATTTCCAGCACCCAAATGACAAATAAAACAAAATGAATTCTAAGCAAACATTATAAGAAAGCATTTAAGTTCAGGAAAATACAACATAGTTACCTCTATATTTTATTCATTTTTTCATTAATAGACTGAAAGATCTGTTTTCTGTCATATTTATAAATTAAATCTTGTGTCATTGCCAAATGTATATTTGACTAAAGATCTGGAGGGATGACTAGTGAAGAATCAAAGAAAAAAATCTGTTCAAAAAGCAATTTTACAGGACATAAATTTCCGTAGCCCATAACCCTTTAAAAAGGATTCATATTCAGTTGCACATAAAGAGCAGATGAAAGAGGAAAAATAAATAAAACTGCAAGAGAAGAGAAAAACAGAGAGGAAAAGCACTATGTTTTGTAAATATTTAAGTTCTGAACTATAATATTTTTGCAAAACTATTTTTATGTGATCAGATACTCCATTTTCAAAAGTTTTATCAATCTTTTTCATACATTATTAAGGGACATAGTCTTAAAATTCGATTTTTTTAATATCAATGTTTTCACTTGAAAATAATTGTTCTGTATCTGTCTGTCTCTGTGTGTTTGTGTATATTTGTATTTGTCTTCCTGTATAGGGGCGGGTATGTGTTGGTATACTGTGTATGGCAAAAAATATACACACAACTGGAATTTACAACTATATCTGTTGTTTATGTGTATATGTGTGCTACATGGTCTACACAGTGACTACATTTTTTTTCATGAACATTCTGCTCAATATAAAGAATTTCTATTCTTTCTCTGCAGTTGCTAATGAGTACTGTTTTCTGACAATGAACATTCATAATCTCAAAATCAGCTCTTGATTATTTATAATCTAGACATGTAACCTTGAAATCAATTCCTTTACCTAGATCTAAGAGATTAAGACATATGTCTTGCACTTAGATTAATTAAAAGTACAGGGAATGCTGTTATTTCTCCATAGTCCCAATCTGCGTGGAATTGCATTGTCCCAGAAAAATATCTAGGTGTGATTATTTCTGAAAATGAAGATAAATACTTCATAATTGTAAGAATTTCAACAAATTTTATATAGAGTTGTATAAATGCTTTGCAACATTCCTGTAATATGTGTAGGTAAGGGGCATTGTGCTCTGTTTCACATTGTTTTGGAATTGTCAATCATTATGAAGACACCAATAGCATGTACTGATCAAAACTGTGTCATTACTGTTCTTCCCTCTAGGCCTGAATTAGCAAAAGTTAGGTCACAGAAACTTGGTGTGAAACTTTTATCCCCTGCCTTAACCTTGCCTGTGGAACAGGATAGAACCCAGAAGTGCTGAGTCATTGCCAATTTGAAACAAGTCTGCCCATATCACACATATTTCAAGGATTTCTTAGAGATATTTTACAGATCATTGTGGTTTGGTGGACATAGCTTCAAAGACATCACCCTATAAACTCCTTCTGCTACTCTTCCTCTCTCCTTTTAAGTCAAAACTTGAAGCTTTTTGAGAAGTATTCCTTAAAATTTGTGGTTTAAAACTACATATTTGGAAATCCCAACTTGGTAGGTCTTTCGTTTATTTCTTTTTAGTCCTTTATTATTTTTTCCAATCAAAATAATTAAGAAGTCTTCTAGAAGAATACAAAATTTTCAATTTAAATGCATTCATTATAATGTGATTTACTGGGCATTCGCAGGGCATTATTAATTTAAGTGATTTCTGAATTAAAGTGGCATTCATCTCCCCCCTCCACCTCACCCTTCATTTTTACTATGGAGTTGGCACTCAGTCCTACCAAAAAAAATTTACACTATAGTTATAGCTGCCTTAAATAGAAATACTGTGAAACACTATTGTTTTCATATAACACAAGAATCACTTATTATGGCCTCCAATATCGCTGATGCAGGGAAACTGATTTGATGCAACATTTTCTATGACCAAAAGTTATCTATGATTGCCCAATTGCAAATAACTATGGAATATTATACCAAGCCCCACAAAACAAATAAATTCCAGTTCAACAATGTAATACACATTATGTTGGACATTCAATTGTTTTGAGTCCCATACAGCATCTGATTAGAAAGAACGAGCAACAGAGGGAGTAGAAAGGTTAGAGGATATAGACAGGGAACCCTAAGTTGAAATTAGAAAATGCAATCAAGTAAACACTCATGAGCTATACATTAAAAGACTAATTTGAAAAAACAAAATTCACTATTCTTTTTTATTCCTAACACTAGAATTAGATTTTGCTCATGAAATATGAAATGAAATATTTATAGTAATGTAGAGTATGACCATAGTCACCGAAGAAATGATTTCCCCTTTTCCCACCCACTTCTAGCCCTAATCCTTTCCAAGACTCAGTGGAATAGGAAGATCAGAGTGTTTACAGATAATACACCTAATACAATGAGTCTTCTCTATCTTATTCATAGACTCTTCAAATAGTACTATCAAGTGTTGGCTTCTCCTTCATCAAAGACATAGTTGAGCTTTATGACAGTGCTGATAAAATCACCAAGTTCTACAAAATCGGCAGTGACAATATTGATGCCACTCTCTCCTGGCTTCTGCGTGCGGACCCAATGCATCATGGCAGGAAGAGCTCTGAGAAAGGAAACAAAAAGAGAAGTCACAGAAGGCAAGGCATTATCTCCAAAGCTCTACAATTCTCATACTTCCCTTTAATTTTTTAATTTTTAAAAATAAATGTCCTGGGGCTGGAGTGGTGGCTCAGTGGTTTCGGTGCCAGCCTGGCATGCGAAGGGACATGAGTTCATACTCCAGCACCATGTATGCAACAAAGTGTCTGAGCAACAAAAGCCAAATGGAGAAGCTAAATAAAATTGATTCTCTCTTTCTCTCTCTCCCTCCCACTGTCCCTTTCTCTTTAAAAAAGTAAATGTCCCAATTCATCTGGAAAGGGTGACAATTTGACTTCCTTTTTCCCATTTGGATGCCCTTTGTTTCTTCCTCTTGCTGATTGCTGTAATAGTTTTCTTCCTTCTTTGACAGAAGCGTGGTGTATGCTTAAGAGCAGAGGATGCAAAAGGTTGATGTTACTGATGTTAATGATGATGTGTAATATCTTATGGCAGTATATTAGAGTGGGACTTACTATGACTTGAGTGGGGCAGTAAGGGAGCTTTCCATGATAAAAGCATAAATGAATTAAGGCAAAAAAGATGATAGTATATTAACAAAATTTGATGAAATACTAATGAACATTAAATTCCTGGAAGACCTGAAGAGGAAGGAGAGATAAGGGGTGGGGGTGAGGAGAGAAAAATACAAGTTTAAGGATCCTGAAAAAATTGTATAACAAAGTTTAAAGAACTGTTGAATGATATTGTAGAGAGAAGAAAAAGCCAGACAGAGGGCCATACCACAAAGATATAGTAATCAAAACAGCATGTTCTTGCCAAAAAGAGAAAAAAGAAAAAAAATAGACCAATGGAACAGAAAAGAAAACCTAGAAGTAAAATGATGCGTATACAACCAAATGATCTTCCAAAAAAGGTGTTAAGAACATGCATTGTAAAGAGGATTGCTTTTTGTCAATTAATGATGGTGGGAAAAAGGGATATCCACATGTAGGAGAATAATGCTAGATCTCTTGTTATAAAAATCAACTCAAAATTGGTTAAAAATCTAAAGGTAAGACCTGAAACTATAAAACTACTAAGAAAAAAACTACTAGAAGAAAGTATAACAGAAATAATTCAAAACATTAGAATAAAAAAGATGTTTTTGAAAAGAGATTCCTTTCTTGATTTCCGTCTAGAAGCAAACTTGAACAAATGGGATTATATCAATCTTCTGCACCACTAAGAAAAAAATCAATAGAGACAACCTACAGAATGGAAGAAAATATTTTCTCCCATATCTGACAAGGGAATAACATTAAATATATAAAGAACATGAGGCAATAGCAATACAAGCAATCAAAAAATAAGAAAACTCACAAAACAGAAAATCTTATTTCAAAATGAGCAACAGACCTAAAAGCAAAGACAAGAATGGCTGAAGATATACAAAAATGAGTTCAACGGAACCAGGGAAATGCAAGTCAAGCCATAGTGATATATCACCCCACTCCTCTTACAATAACTATTAACAAAGAGTTATGGATTGGAGATGTAGCTGAGTATTAAACCATTTTCTTTGTATGTAATGAGGCCCTGGATTCAATCCCCAGTATATGTTCACACATGTGTGTGCCTGCATGTACATGTGCACACACATACACAAGAACAGAGACAAAAGATAACAAGGACTGGAAATGTTATAGAGAAAAGGGAATGCTTGCACACTTTTGGTAGGAATATAAGTTAGTATAACCATTGAGGAAAGCAGTATGTAGTTCCCTAAAAATAAAAATCAAAAACAGAAATGCCATACCATCCAGTGATCCCATTACTGGGTATACATACAAGGAAAGAAATTAGTATGTCAAAGAGCAATCTGTACTTTGTATGTTTACTATGGCGCTATTCACAAAAGCCAAGAAACAGAAACAACCTTAAATGTCCATCAACAAATGAATGGATAAGAAAATGTGGTAAATGTACAAAGTGGAATATTAGTTGGTCGTAAGAAAGAATAAAATCTTGTCATTTGCATTTATAGGAATGGAACTAGGGATCATTGTAAGTGAAATAATCCACGCCCAAAACAACAAATACTACATGATCACATTCACATGTGGAATCTGAGAAAGGTGATCTCATGAAAGTTGAGGGTGGAACGGTGGTTACCAGAGGCTTGAGAAGTTTACCAATGGGCACTAAGTTATAGTTAGATAGAAGAAAGGAGTTCTGGTGTTCTAACACAGAGACAGGTATCCGTAGATAATAATAATATAGTGTATATTTCAAAAAATGCTATAAGAAAAGATCTGCTTCCCCTATAAATAAATGATAAATGTTTAGAGAGACAGATATGTTTATTCTCATCTTCATATTACATGATGTATAAGTATATTGAGATATCACCTTGTACCCATAAATGTGTACAATTTCTATGTATCAGCTGAGATGAAAACAATTAGGGGGAAGATGAAATCAAGCAGGCCAGAGATAATGGTAGCTTGAATCCGAATAGCAGCAGCAGATATTTGAAAGGACTAAAGTGATAGCATGACATTTGGTGTGTGATTGGATAGAGATTGAAAGGAAGAAAGAGGACATGAATTATGCTTAAATTTCTAGCAATGTTCTAGCATGCGGTCATTATTCACTAATCTTGGGAAAGTAGAAGTGATGGCTGTCCAGTAGAGATGGTAAGTTCTGTAAGATGTTGAATTTGAGGGGAACCTTAGAATACACGAGTAGCTGGTCAGAAGCAACCACATATGGAGAAATTTGGTGGATAAGATATTTTGTGGAGGGAGAAGGAAAGAAACATTTGAAGACCAATAGCATTTAAGGGATGGGCTGCAAAGTCAACTCAGCAAGAAGGAAGAACTGAAGTACGAAAGTAGGAGGAAAAATCAGGACATAGGGTTTTGAAAATCAAGGAAAGAACAAGGCAATGCTCCTTAAAAGAGTCCCCTGAGATTGAAGTATGATGCAATTCATGTACATTTCCACTGATATCAGAAAGCACGTCTGTACAAGCTCAATCCATCCACGCTAAATGGGGACAACTGCCTTGGACTACACTAATCCTATGGGTGATACTTAAAAAATTCTGATCCATATTTTTCATTGTATACATTTTCCTGTTAGAAAACAATAAAAAAGGGTACCATTGCTTCTAAAAGAGCATAACATGATCTAAAAGGCTCAGTGCCTTCAGAAAACAGACGGGCAGGAGGGGAAATGTGGCTCTCATAAGAACAGTGTCAGGAGAGCATTCTATCTTAATATGAAAAATCTGGATTTCTGGAGCACAGACACAAGTGTATTCAAGTTCATTAGAAAAACAGATGCTATAGCAATGTGTGCACAGTCACTCCGGTTTGAATTCCATTACTTTCTCTTTTGGACTTGCTAGAGCAGATAAAGTGATTCTGTTGTGAACGTAGCATTATCTTAGCACTTGAGAAAAGGCAGACATCCTTTGGAAAGAATATTAGAACCAGTGCATTTCCTGGGAGGAGAGGTTTTCAACAGACAACCAGCCTTGAATAGAGGAGAGCATCTGAGAGTGATGTTAAGGTCAGTACTGATGGCATTGACCTTAACTGAGCAGATCACTAACCAGATCCCTTGGGTGCCAGGTCATCAGAGGCTCCTGGGCAGCCCAATCTTCATATAAGAACCATGACCATGGTTCTCTGTAGATTCCCTCTACTCCTCTGATATTAAAATCTCTGGGCCTAAATTTAGACCAACTAGTTGTTATCCCCATGGAGAGAGGTTAGGAGAACATAAGAGTGATCTTTTCTGTTTCTCTGCAAAATAGATTGCTTTGAGGATTGATGAAACATTCTTTTGGAAGAACTTGTACTCTTCAGATGAAATATGAGTATTACACTTAAAGTATCATTTCTCTGAGTCATGGGAATATTTCTATTTTCTGTGCAGATGTATTTTTCTAAGTCAATATGACATCAAAAACAAAACAAGGAATTATGCCCAGTTGACTCTCTAATACTCAGCCAGCCATAAGTAGAACTATGTTAAATAAAAAGACTCACTATACTGGATTAAACTAGCAAATGACACTGAACATTTACTTGGAGTAGTATTTCTTAACCCCTTTTCATTATTCCTACCAGGCAGTTCTTTTGAACTTTTTTTTTTTGCCTAATTTATCTTCCTCCTTCATGATATTTTAGTACCACAAATAGATTACATGTTTGTTTATCTGTGATATGTGTGTGTGTGTGTGTGTGTGTGTGTGTAAAATATATACATTTTAAACTAGCTTTCCTAAGAACCAATTTTTGTCCCCTGGGGACAAATATTGCCATCAAGAATGCATGATTTATCGCTGATTGGCAAGTTCTCAATTATACTTAGTGTTGAACAAATAATTAGAAATAAATGACAAGACCATTCTGGAGCTAATAAAATACCACCAATGTAATAATTTTCATGGTATGAGACCGTTTTAGTCAGCTCAGGCCTGCCGTAACAAACTCCACAACCTGGGGAGGCTTATAAACAACAGATGCTTATTTTTTCATAGTTTAGAGGGCTGGAAAGTTCAAAATCAAAGTACTGACAGATGCAGGGGCTGGTGAGGGCTCACTTCCTAATTTCTCAGTGTGCCCTCACTTGGTCAAAGGGCAAACGAGTTTCCTTGGCCTCTTTTATAAAAGCACTAGTCCCATTCATGAGGGTTCCACCTCCAGATCTAATGACTTCCTAAAGTCTTCGTCTATTAATTCTGTCACTTTGGAGTGACCAAAGTTCAACATAGGAAATTCACAGGCATATAAATGTTCACCCCCATGGCAAATACGAACTGTTTAAGCTTTAATGTTTTAAAATGATCCATTCATTAATTTATACATCCAGCCAACAAAGTCTGTGTTGCATATCTTTGAACAACTGTGTGCTAGCTATCGCTCTTGTAAGCCACCCTAGAGCTCCAGTCTTCCTCATCTCTCTTTGAGATTATGTTACACTCTTGTTCCCATATACTTTTTTTGTGCTTTTAAAACTATGGTCAGAATAATATTTCTCAAATGCATCTAAACATTATTCTTCCTCTACATAAACAATCATAAAGTCTTATCACTTCTATAAAATACACCTAACTTTTTGTTAGTGTGTATGAATCTATCCATATCTCCACCATATCAGCAGTCACAAACAGCCCTCTTTAGCATTATATGCTGCTAAATCTTACCTACTATTCTTTCTCCAATAATACTAAAATGATGATATTTTTCTCCAAATGCACACTGTGGCTTGATGCCTGTGCATTTTTTTCATTCTTTTTTTATTGAGAAATTTATTTGTTGAACAATCATACAAATTTTTAAGAAAATAATATATAATGTATATAGATTCTGAAGATTAGATTTACCCCCAAGATTCCTTCCCCCTCCCCCAGTTACCCACCTTTATCCCTCCCTTCCCCTTCCCACAACATCTCTAAAAAAAGTATTAGGTTGTGTAACATTACAGGATATCTGGATTTTACACCTGATAATAGACCACCTTTCTCAATGGCCAGGGTCTGTGCATTGTTTTTTGTTTGATTGTTCGTTTGTTTTTTCTTTCCTCTATATGAAATGCCATTCCTCCCTCCAGCAACCTTCTTGGCCTAATTTAGGTTTAGACTAAGCACAATCTCAATCCCTCCCATTCAGGTGAAGAATGCTTTTCTTCATGATTTATACTCTAAGTATATAGTTCCATGAGTGTACATAGCATACGACATTGACATTATCCCTTTCCATTCCTATTTCTCTCAGTACCTATGTTCAAAAGTAGATTACATCATAGTCATCCATATATCCCATATACCTACAACAATTCCCAGAACTCAAAAGGAAAACAACACATTGTTGAATTCAAATTTGAACTAGAAATCCTGAACTCATATGTCTCACAGTCAACAAACATAAACCAGTCATGACAATCAATATGGTACAATAGAAGTGAACATAGTTTTCTGCCTGAACATAGCAAATTAAATAATTTAGTTTGCTTGAGAGAATTAAGGAGGGATTTAAGAAACACTTCACAAAATGGGACATTTGAGCTTGGTCATGGTTAGGAACTCTTTAGATAAAGGACAAAGCAGACATTCCAAAGAAGTCTGAGGAAATCATCTTAAGAAAAGGGAATCACATTTGCAAATGCATATAAGCATGAAGAGATGGTGAAATTAGGAAAGGTAAGTTGGCCAGAGTTTGGACCATGTGAAGTATGGAGTTGAGGAAAATAGGAAAATATTTTGGTCCAAGTATTAAGGGCCTCTTTTGGCATACTTTGGAGTCTGAGTTACGTTTCTATGTTTAATTGTAGAATTATCATTGATTTTGTCCAAACAACAAAGCTTTTTGGAGTTTTCCATGCTAAATATTAATTTCACCCAAAGACCTACACATAATGATACTGAAATTTATATTCTTTATACAAATATAAATGTAGAGATTATTCTCTGTCTTTAAAATTATCAGTTACATTGTTATGAGATTAAAAAAAAAAGCTTTCATTCACTCTAATTACTCCTACCTCTTCTTTACAGCCAGAAATTATGAGTAGAAATTTGAATAGTACTCATTAGTATCATGAAGGAAAATATTTCTAAGTAAAGTTATATAATCTGAAAAGATTTTTAAATTTCCTTTGAATTTGTACATCAATGTTTTAACATCCATTTATAGAATGGTTTACTTTGACATAGAACAACATGATTATACATTAACGGCAATATTATTTTATAAATGCCCCCTTTATAAATTTATTTTTTGGTAGATTCTGGATTTATAAAGTAGGTATAGACTCTTTACTTGCAAGACTTTACTGACTACTAGGAAAGTGATTTCAAGATAAATAAAGTTTTTTTAAAACCATAGCACTACCATCAGGTCTGGAGCAAGACTATTTCTTTTCCCATCTCAGCACCATCCTAAATTACAAGCAAGTTTGTTTTCTTCTGCACCTCACTTTCACCACCTGTAAAATGCACATGATAAGGATGATTAAGTTAGTTTGCACATGTAAAGTGTTTAGAAGAGTGTTTGTCTATCAGCATATTATCAAATATCCACCAAGGGAGAACCTGTGTAATTCCCTACTCTGGAGGCTAGAGTGTCAAGAAAGGGCATAACACAGTTGTGATATAAAAGTGAACCTGTGGGATTTCTTTCAGACTTTCATAATTCCAGAGGCAGAAAGGAGGGGTCATGCCCTAATGTTGTCAGAACTGGCAATCTGGCTTTTGGTGCATATCCTTGGAAGTGCTTTGTTTCCTGGGCATTGAACATGATTTTCCCAGCACAGATCCTGTTTAAGTTGGAAAAAAAGCAGATCCCAAACTTTGTATACAAAGCTTCAAAGCTCCTTTCTGGAATGTGAAGCTCTCCTAAGGAAAGACATCTTCAAAGGGATTGAAGGTCTGTTAGAAGAGGAACAAGGAAGTCTGTAGGAACCAGAAAACTTCCTCATCCAAGAACAACAGTAGGGTAGATGGCTGGGCGCCAGGGATCTTTGAATGTGCTGGATTTGAGATTGGGTTTCTAAAAGATTTAAAGGAAAGGATTTAGGAATTACAAATGCTGAGGGGTTCTTTTGCAGACATGCAATTGAATTCTGTGACTGACTTTGACCTGTTAATTCATGCCAATCTTCTGCTTGGAATGTTTCGACTACCTCCCAGTACTTTTAGAATAAAGACAAAAAGTCTTTAAGGTGTCTCTAAGACCCTGAATAAAGGACCCTAGGGGCTCCTCCAGATCCATCGCTTACCATTTACCGTCTCAACTGAATTCTAGCCACTTTGTCAGTCCTGTTTTTGGGCAGCCTGATTTTCTCTGGAGCACTTGCTGTTTTGTTTTTTATTTTTATTTTTTAATTGTTAATTTCTTTGTTTTACCAAGAATGCCTTGCCTTCCCTGTCCCTTTCCTGGTTAACTCACTGGTCTTTCACTTCATCAAGACACTAGGCCAAACAGTATCACACTTCTGTTTGATCAATATATCTGTCTCCCCAACTAGACTGCAAGCTTTTCAAGGACAAGGGCCATCTATTTCCTCACTCTTGTTTTCCATGCCTCCTAAATTCTTAATTTCCTCTAGGTTGTTTTTGTTGTTGTTGTTTTGTTTTGTTTAGCAAAAAAATAATTGAATCCACTCAAAGTGAAAGAAACCATCCGTATCCTTTCCCTTTGATGACACTGACAGCAGCCCATCTTCTTGTGGCTAAGAAAAGCATTAAAAATCCATTTTCAATTAAAATAAGATCATATAAACTGCAAGACAAATGTTGTTGAGAGTTTATAAAATGTACTGAGTCCTCGGCTCATCCTTTGCTCCAAGGCAGTGTTTCAGAATGAGTCACGCACCCTACCAGGAGACAAAATGTGAGCACAGCCAGCCCTCTGACAGGGCCTCCTGCCTCCTGGTGTGCAAGGACTGTTCTATCAGCTGAATTTCCAAGGGAACCCAGAAAGAAAGAAAGTTTTGCAAATTTTAAACAAAGAGACCCTTCAATATATTAACAAGTTTTAGATTGCCAGGAGACAGATAATGGGCTTTTTTTCAATGGTAGAATCTCAATATAATGAGCTCTTCTATGTAAGATCAAATGTTCTCCCTTCACAGTCTCTCCCTCAGTACCAATAGCCCCTCACTCAGTGCAAATGCACAGGGAATTTGAGTCCTTGAAGCACAGAAACAATTTACCTTACCCAATGCACATGATGACTTCTATCTGCTAGCACCTGCCCATCCTTTCTCCTCTTGAAAAGATTTCTACTTGCTAAGAGCTTGTGCTGAAAAGAAATTTTAACATTTCTGGTTTTGCTTGGAATAAGTATCTCAAGGACTATCTGGGTTTTTATCTCTTAGTTCTCCAGTGTTCCCAAGTTGAGAGCCCAGGATCTAGAAACATAAGAGGCAGTAATATGGAAGCTACACAGAGCTCAGTTACCCATGATCTGGGTCCCATGAGTAAACTCACATGCTGCTTTTTCTGTATTCATGGAAAGATAATTTTATCAATTCAGTTTTTAATTGTAGTTTTGCTTTCAATTAAGATGTAATGACTATACATATTGGTGGGATACAGTGTGAGAGTTTAATATGTATATCTGGTATCCAATGATGAAATCAGATTGTGTAACATTTCCATCTCCTTATCATTTCTGTATTTTGGAGCCTTTGTGCCCCTCTCTTCTAGTTCTTCTCAAATTCATAATAGGTGATCATGAGTTATAGTCCTCTCACTGTGTTGTAGAATACTGGAACTTATTCCTCCTATATAATTGTGTTTGGGTCCCCATTATCTACCTCTGCCTCCTAACTACCCTCCCAGCCTCTGGTAATCACTATTCTACCCACTTCTACTTTGAAATCAACTTTTTAAAGCTTCTGTATTTGAGAAATATCATGTAGTATTTGTCTTTCTGTGTCTGGATTATCTTACTTAACATAATTTCTTCCATTTCCACACATTTTGTTGCAAATGACAGGTTTTCACTTTTTTTTTTAACAAGCTGATACATTTTCCACTGTGTACATATACCACATTTTCTTTATCCCTTCTTCCATCAGTGCATACCTTGGTTAATTCTGTATCTTGGCTAGTATGAATAGTGCTACAATAAATATAGGAGTGCTGCTGTCTCAGTTCTGTTTTGGTATTGACTCTGTTGCTCACTGAAAGTTCTAGTGGACCCTATATGCCTTTAACAATGAGAAAATAAAATATTACTTATAAATAATTCATTTACTAAGAGGAGAGGGTTCTGTGAGGGATAATAGTGAGAGAGGTCCTTGATAATGAAATTCTGGGAACCACTTGTGTGAGTGGCATTCACATATTCTCTCATACTGTCCACATTGAATGTTTACTGAGGGCCTGTCATATGGTAGTTGTTAGGGGGGATACAGGATTGAATCAGACATGATTCCTGCCTTGACTATGGAATTAACTCCAGAAATGCTTGAAATACTGTAAACAGAAATTGCTCCATTGCTCTGCGTAGTCTTGAATGGAAACATGGGAAAATGGAGATGTCCCTTGGCCTTGTGAGCTAGCTGTCCATCACTTGTACATTCCAACTCCAAAGGATGTGTTTCATGGATTCAGACAAATTCATGAAGCTAAATAAAAAATACTCTCCAAAGACACATAAATTAAGTGAGCATTTGTAGACACGGGGTAACAGAAAGAACAAGATTTTAAGAATCAGAGAGAGCCCTAAGTGAGTTATCATATCATGTGATTTATGGAAGGTTACATGACCTTACCGTGCTCATTTTTCTCATTGTAAAATGAGGTTAATAACCATACATGCTTTAGATCATTATTATAAGAATAAAACAATTAAAACAATATAAAGGTGGAGTACCTTAGCAGTAACAAATGAGGCCCTTGGTGCAGACTGTCTAAATGAAAATCCTGGCACTTTCGTGTGTACTTGTACACTACGAAGTTACTTGGTTTTCTGTGCTTCCATTTCCTCACTCATGCAAAGAAGAATAAGAGTGGATTGTGAACTGTGAAGATTAAATGAAGTAGCATCCTCGTGAACTCAATGCAGGCTGGTTAGTTCTCTATGATTAGTGTTAATACCTGAGTGTCATAGTAGATAGTAAATAAATGTAGAAACCTTATTTTTCTTAGTTTGGAGTAATGTTAAGGCAGGTAACTGACCAAAGTCCCTCTGTACCCAGACGTGTAGTGACTGCTATAGTGAACACTGGACCTACTGTGCTTTTTATCCCAGCTTCTGGCAGTGTTTCTGGTGTGAACTCCCTGTTAGGTTTCTATTCAAGAATTGCTAGGCTGGAGCGGTTATGGAGCTTGCCTGGCATGTGCGAGGATGCAGGTTCGAGCCCCAGCATCATGTACACAATAAAGTGTCAGAGGAACGAAAGCCACATGAAAAACTAAATAAAATTGATTCTCTCTCTCACTTTCTCTCTCTCACTGTCCCTCTCTCTTAAAAGAAAAAAGAATAAACAGAATTGCCCTTAATTGAAGACAGCCACCTTACACACTATTCCTGGGGATACCCTATACCCAATGACTGAGTTCTGGGAAGCAGTGTACAAACACACTGGACTCAACGTGGGACAACCTGGAAGGTCCATGCTAGTTCTGGAGCTTCCTAGAAGGTTGGCTGAGTTCTTTGTTCTGAGTGAACCACAGTCCAGTTTTTTCCCCTCTACACAATCCTGTTTCCTCTACTTTCCCATAGGGTTTGATCCCAAAATAACTTCCGTACACAAGTCTCTGCATCTCAGAGTATGTTTTCTAAAATGCAACCTACAACTCTCCAGTTTAGATGGCAGGAGATTCTGTGATCATAAAATCTTTCCTTCATCCATAATAGGAATCAAGAGTAGCCTCTGGTAAACTTAAAGGGGTAGAGAAATTAAAAACACACTTGCATTTCCAGAATGAAACCAGGAGAGGTCTTCAGTTAACTTACGGGTATTTGGGAGAAAGGTCACCTGAGAGAGGCTGCATTTATGCTCCATGTAGTGGACTGCATGTAGGGCCCTCTGCTCCCTCTGGTGAAGCAGAAAGGCTGCCAAGACTAGATTATTATTGGCAGTGACCAGAGAGTATTATTTCAGTCTTCTGCCAGAATTTTCCTCTGGATACCATTAATGTAGAAAAGGCTGAGAAAAATCTAAACTTTCTTCTGGAGCAAATCTCTTTCATGGTTACTCTAGTCCAAAGTGCCCGCAGAGCTTTCTGTGCATCTCATTCTGTGCCACTCCATGTCCCTGACATGTCCTTTCAAAGATGAGTGTGATTACAGCATCCAAATCAATGTTCAATTGAAAACACCAAATTCTGAAATTTCATATTCCTTAGAGAAAATGCTAATAGGCAGAAGTGAAAACAAGCCAAGTTTAATTTGATCATAATATCCCAGTTGCTAATGTGTTAATGTGCCTGTGGGGCCGTGTAATCATGTGCAATTATCAGGGGTGATTTCTTTGGCCTTTTCGCCTTTTATTAGTGACAACTTATAGGTGCATAAGAGAGAAAAATATGTAATCCATCGTACAAGAAAATAATATTTATTATGCTGTAAATTCTTGGATTTCCTCCACACAGCAGGCTTTGAAAGTCAGTCTCTTAACAGTACCAGTAGAGAGCAAAATTTTAAGTCATTTGGTCCGATTTATTTTCCATTGTGCTTTGTATTGGCTCTATCTTGAAAAATCATGTTACCTGACACTTTTTAAATTATTTAACCACTTTTGAATTTTAGCAACATGAAAATTCCTGGGAGGGGGCTGGAGCAATGGCTCAGTGGTTGCAGCACTTGCCTGGCATGCACGAGGAGTTCGAATCCCAGCACCATGTACACAATGAAGTGTTAGAGCAACAAAAGCCACGTGAAAAACTAAATAAAAGTGATTTTCTCTTTCTCTCTCTCTCTTTCACTGTCCCCTCTCTCTCTTTAAAAAAAATAAAAAATAAAATTCCTGGGAAATTAACAACATGCAATAAAAATTGCCAAACCATGTAAGTGCCACTTCTGTGTCTTCTTTGGCAATACATCCTCCCTCTTCCCGTGACTTTCTTCCTTGCCACTTTAGAAAAGTGACAGAAAATATCAGGTTTGAAAATATCCTTAGGAATTCCTAAATGGTGACTAAATTCTCTGTAAAAATGGTCTCCTAAGCTGAATCCTGTAGAAAAATGTTTCATAAGATATTAAAAGATATTCCCAAGAAAAAATGTTTTCTTGGCCAAATAAGTTTCTGGAATGTTGAAACTCTTTGCTGTTCACCATGCATACAATGGCACATCAAACCTATTGTCTTGTTAAGGATATTGAGATACCCTGGGATCAAGAATGGACTTCTGCATTTGTAAGTTGTTATTACTGGAACTTAGGTCATTTAGGACCATTCCTTCCACTTCCACCACTGCTAACACACATGTTCGTGTGGATATACATGCCCAAACTCACAAACCAATGCTCAGCATTTTGTGGATTTCATTTTCTATAGAACTCCGTTCTGAAAATGTTGCAGTACAGCATCTTTCTCAAGGGCTTGACTCAGACATACGTGTCAGGGTCTTAGAATTCTACAGTCACTTGACTCTGACCTTCCCATCTTTGGACTGCTTCTGCTATTAGAAGGTTCCTTCTGACCATCGAATAGTCTTATTTAGTTCATCTTGAACATGTCTATTCCTCTTCAACACAATATTCCTTCAAATGTTTGAAAATAATTGGCATTCACCTGTCCCCATCATGTGTATCTTCCCTTTTCTCAGATAATTCATTTTAGAACCTTCTTATTGCAGTTATCAGTTTCTACTTTATACGTTATCAAAAAAAAACTACCTGAAAACTAACACAATTTTCTTATTTTATGTAAAATATAACAATATCTCCATCCTTATTCCAGTTCTTTTATTATGGCCACAGAAGAAGAAGGTGATGATGATGATTTACAAGTTTTCTATTAACATTTTCCAGTTGTTCTATGATTTCCCTTTTCTTGGGTTGCTTCTGATGGAAGCAGGTAGGTAGTAGGCAGCACTAGAGGAAGGAGTTAAGGAAAAGCAGCTCCACTTCTAGAAGAGTCAAATATGCTTGCTATCTTACACATTCTTCTTCCTCTAGATCAAAGAATCTCCTCTCTCCTCCTAAAGAAGATTCATAGCATGCAGGAACTGAAATCCCATCAAAATCATAAGAATAGACCGTAAGTATAGTCCACAGCTAAATAGCAGCTGGAAACTACATTGGAACAAATGAATACGAAAGTTTCTAACTTCTTTCATGTTATATTCCTGCTGGTATTAGCAATGGTATTATCAGGGGATGACAGCTATCTAGGTAAATCTCTTCTGGATTGCTTCAAAGTGAAGATGTCAATGGATACAGAGAAATTATGTGAGTGATTATAATTTTTTTTCTAAATTTGAAATCATATATACATGTGAATATTTGACCATGAAAGCTATCCAGCTGCTTAACTGAATCTACTCCTAACAAATACAGAAGCAGGGGCTGGAGCGGTGGCTCAGCCAGGTGCTTGCCTGCCATGTACAAGTATGTGGATTCAAACCCCAGCGGCACGTGCACAGCGAAGTCTCAGAGCAATGACAGTCATGTGAAAAATTAAATTAAATCGATTCTCTCTTTCTCTCTCACTGTCCTTTTCCTAAAAAAACAAAACAAAACAAAACAAAACAAAAAAACAAATACAGAAGGAGTTTGCAAGGTGAAATACAATAATGTTGCCCTGGTGCTCACTTTAGTCTTAATTAAGTCATTAATTAACTAATATTGATTATAAGAGTCTTTGAACATAGAATATGCTGCATGAAAGAGAAGCATTATCAATAACTATCTATTGTTTTAAAGAATCATTAGAAAATGTGGTCCTTAAAGAACTCTTGCTGCACTTTTCCCCTAATTCAATCTTTCTTTGCATTAATCTATAATGCAATAAAAATCATCCCACATAGGTAAAATATACTAGTCTCATTTTAGTAGACCATACTCAGTGTTGGGTTATTTTAGGGGAGCTTTGCAGGTTTAGGGTTTTTAAAGTTGCTATATAATCAATCCTGGCTGGAATAGGAGGAAGGACACTGGTCATAGAGAAAGCCAGAGGAGACTTTTGGAGAGTCCATGGAAAGTTGTTGAAAATTCAGAAAGAAAGGATCTATGCTGTGTATATGTTTGGAAATTCGATTAATTTCCAAGTTTTATACAGTCACAACTACAATTACATTAACTGCATGCTTTTATATTGATGCCACATACCTAGGTCCTTCACCCAGCACTTCCCTTGTGAGATATCAGGAGTTGTTCTAATTTAGGGAATGAAGTGAGCAGTATGCACCACAATCAGCCTTATATAAGTGCATTTGCCTACAACTGAATTTATATGACCACACATACTGTCATAAAATGGATAGTAAGATACTATATAATGTCTCAGTTAAATAACTAATACAATGAAATAGCAAAATTATCTTAGAGGTGACTACCGTATATTGCTTTATCAGTGAATAAAAGCTAGTAAAAATAACTTGAAGGCCATGTGTTCTCACTTTTCCTAGTCTAGACCAGAAGGACAATTTTTAAAATCCCATGTATTCTTCACCACGCCAAATCAAAAGACTTGCATTCAAGAGTTCAGCTTCAAATTTTAGAGAAACTCACTCACCTTTCAAATGGTGGCAAGCCAGACAGCAGCAGTAGTGATGGCCACCACCTCTGCTGACTGTGTGGGTTAAGTGGCTTATCACTTTTATTAGCTCTGAGCCTAGGAGGACCCATGGCCTGTGAAGAGCCTTCTCCTACGATGTTAAATGTCTTTCTGAAAGGGGACTGTTTCACTATTTTTAAGTAAAAGAATTAAGAAAAACTTCCCAGCTAAATGTTTAAATCAGCAGGAAAGAACCTAAAGAATTTCTTTGTTAATTTTATTAGAAACTTATGTCCCACTGGAAGTCATTAAGTGGAAATCATTTGAAAATGTCTTTAAATATCTGACTTTCTTAATTGCCAAAAATAGAATGTATTTTATAACAGGTTTTATTCCTGGCATAAATTCCAATTTAGGTAATAAAAAGGTTTTGAAATAAAAGGGAAAAAAAACTCTCAGAAATCTTTGTTGGTATTCCAGTAAACTATTCTAAATAAATGTAAATGATATTGCTGAGAAAATACTTGCCATTTTTGGAAGCTGCTCTTAGTATGTCAGATGACAATGATGCTTCATAATGCTGATATATTCTCTTAGTGACATTATACCCTTATACCTAGTCAAATTAAGTGAGAAATACAATCAGTAAGAGATGACTTAAGAATTCTGAACCATTGATCCTAAACCTGGCTCTAGAACTAAGAGGATACTCATGGAAGACATTACCATCAATATCACATCCTACATTGCTATGTCAAAATCTAGAAGGGACAGCATCTTTTCTGTATTCGTTATTATTCATAACAAGGTTGTGAACCTATTTGAACCATGTCTGCATGTCACTGACCTTCTCTGTACACTGTATGGGACAGAAATTCATCACTGCCACAGGATTAGTTGGAAACTAAGATGTAACATAAGTATACAAGAATTTGTAATGCACTTACTTATTTCAATAAGCTGAAAAAACTTTCAGCAATTTCAAAAATCTGTACTTATCTGAGTGTAAGGGTAGAGCAAGTACATTTCCTTTTCATTAAAAGAATGTGAAAGTTTAATGATGGTCAACTCATTCTTTTCAATAAGTCTGTGCTATCGGAGCTGCTGCAGACTTGCACAAGTACTCTCAGAGCTGAGCCCAGGTGGCTCTGTCCCTGCACTGAGTCCTTACCACTTTCTGAGATTCCAAGTATACTGGTATACATGAGGACCACTCTGCACCACAATGATAGCACGAAATTGGATTAAAGACATTAAAAGCATGCTTTCCCCTTTAAATGGAAGGAATGTCCTCTTTTATGCAATCTTAAAATTCTATGATTACTTGAAATCTAGTCGTTTTTCTTCAAAAATCCCTTCTGTATAAACAGAAAAAAAATCAATCTGAAGCCCAAACAAAACATCTTTATGCACCTGACAAATATTCTGAAAATGAATCACTATTAGGTAAAAAGAAAACAAAGGTTGTTTGTATGCAACGTAAATGCCTTCTTTTTGACTAAACTAAATGGCCAATTCTAAAGTTAAGATTTCTAACCCCAATAGGTACTTTCACATTGTATTACCACGAATATCACTAAACTGAGTTTGAATCTACGCCCTGAGATTTGGATCCAAGTAATTTAAAACCATAACATAATGTCTAGACTGAGAACATTTTTAGTCCCTTTGAAAATCCAATATACTTAAATCTGGAAAAAAATAAAGTATCAGCTAGTAGTGAATTCTGATGTTTTTCTGATCTTAAAAGAAAATGTTGCTCTATTTCTACGTCAAGTCATTGTCATATTAAAACATTTTCCCTTGAAGCCCAACCATTGCACTTGCCGTACACAAGGCAAACATTTTCATGAATTATGTTATTTACTTACTTAAGCTGAATTGGATGATTTGTTTGCTTGAAAAGGCTTTTTTGTTTACACTTCAAGCACTTTCAGGTAAGTAACAAAAATCTGAATTGCTTTTTTGGCAACTTATACTTATTCTAAGTTTCAAATGGCATCTCTGAGTCTCCATTCACTATAAAACATTATCTTGGGACTGAAGAAGAATCTTTCCAAATTGATGTTCTGAATGAATGTGCATGTTTAAAAGGCATGATTTCTAAAACATGAATAATAAATCGGTTCACAAAGAGCAAGCATTAAGCTGGCATTTGCAATCATCTCCGTGAACACAAGAGAGACGACAAAAGATAGCCCGTCCAATATTTTATTGACGTATTTGACCAAAAGACTAAGTGCCAAGTTGATCATCAAAAGTGCAACTTATTTTTAGAAAGAATAGCCTCAATAATTAAAGTTTCTGATTTATTCAACTCTTATTCAATAAAATTTAAGAATTTTTATGCTTTTGAGTTTTTTCTTCCACAGAAAATTGAAAATCTGAGTGTAAATGGTCAGTTCATCAATTTAAGTACTGTTTCAATCTAGAAGGCAACCATTTCCATTTTTCATTTAAGTAGTTAATTTCATTTCAGGTTTTTATATTCAGAATAGATATCATTAATTTGCTTTTATAATCTTATTTTAATACATTAGTTTGTGTACAAATTGTTCTGGATATGAAAAAATAAACGCAACTGATGCCTGTGACTCATATCAATTAAGAGAAGAACATTTATATACAAGAAATTATCACTCATCATAAAAACTAAAATTCCCAAATTCCTACTGGAAAATTTTCTGCTCAAATATTCAACCATTTAGAAAAAGTTTCCTAATATTTGCAGAGTAAACCATGTTTTGAAAGTTTTAAATCTCTTTCACTTTATATAATTAAAATTATGTTTGCATTGCATTAGTGTAATATATTGAATCATTCGCTTATTTGATACATTGTATTGCCCACGTACTATGGGTACTTAGCACTGAGGTTTAATGGTGAATGAAATCAAATCATTTCCTTCCCTCAAACAACTCACTGTGGATCCATCAAAAAAATGAAAGAGTAATTGTAAATTGTAGGGAGAGAAATGAAAGAAAGCTAAGTGGATCTATAAGAACATGTAATTAAGTCACTTGACCCAATGAAGGTATATGGAATAAGGATCAGAGTATTTTCTTTGTATAAATTCAATAGTAATTCGTCAGATAAATCAACATTAGATTTGTCTGAAAATGAAATGATTTCCACACACATGAGCTTTCTCTGAGACTCTACAAATTATATCTCTGGCTAAATCTATCTACATAAGATATAATAGTTTGAAAGCAAGAATTGAGTTCAGGAAGCATCTTGTCCAATTTTTATTGTATAGATATGGGAACTGATCTTGAGAGGGCGAGTAGATTGCCCTGCATTGCTTTCACCCAGGGGCAAAGATGAAATTGGAGTCAGTGCACTACAATTCTGTCCAGAGTGTGTTCGTCTTGTCCATTCCACTCTGGAACCGGTTTACAGATTGTTATCTGCTCCAGCGCATAAGGTAATCATGGAAAAAGCAGTTTGATAAGAGAACCTGGACAAGGAGAATATTCATAAGGTAATAATTGTTTTTGGAATACAACCTGCCATTCAGCTCAAGCCATTGTTGAATTTAAAAAAATAGCCTATGTATGCATCCAAATAAACTGGTAAGTTTCCAAATGCTTGCCATGTTGTATCCTTCACTCCAAAAGTCATGTGTGTATGTGTGTGTGTGTGTGTGTGTGAGTGCGTAAGCGTGCATGTGTGTATGCGTGTATAATATATAAAACAATATATTTATTCAGGTTAATAAAGTCACTAACTTTTAAAAGTTCTGACTAACTCATGCAAACTCCATGCTTTTTTCTCTATTTGAAATGGATATTTCTTTATTCAAATAGATATTTTAAAATAGACTATTTTTAAAAAAAAGCAGTTTCAAGTTTACAGAAAAATTACACAGAAAGTACAGAGAGTGAGAATATTCAATCTTCACTCCTCCTCCCCCACACGGTTTCTTCTTGTTGTTTTGTTATTAACATCTTGCATTGGTGTGGTGCGTTGGTTATAACTGATGAAACAACAGTGAAGCATTATAAATAATTAAAGCCCACAGTACACCTTAGGGTTCATTCTGTTGTATGGTTTTATAGATTTTGACAAATACATAGTGTCCTGAATCATCATTACTTTATCATAGTTTATTGGCCTAAAAATTCCCTGTTCTCTTCACTTGTGCATAGCACTCATCCCTAAGACCTTAATAACAACAATATTTTATGTCTCTATATTTGTATTTTCAGGGTACGTGTATGGACTGTGGTTATTATATATATATATAATATTAATATGTATAATTAACATAGTACATACAATAACCATTTCAAGTGTATAGTTCAGTGGCATTAAGTACATTCAAATTAATGTACAACCATCATCACTACCCAACGCTCTTTGTAGTTTTGCCTTTTCCAAAATGTCATATAGTTAGAATTGTACACCACATTGCCTTTTCAGAATGGATTTGTTTACTTATCAGTATGCACTTAAGATTTCTCCAGGCGTTTTTGTGGCACTTTTTTGAGGTGGGGGGAGTACCAGGAATTGAACCCAGCAGTGCTTAACCACTAAGCAACATCCCCAACCCTTTTAATATTTTATTTTGAGACAGTCTAAGTTTCTGAGGCTGGCCTTGAACTTGCAATCCTCCTGCCTCAGCCTCCCACGTTGCTGGGACTAAGATGTGCGCTACCACACCCGGCATGGCACATTTATTTTTATTACTGAGTAATATCCCATTCAGTGGATGTAACAGTTTGCTTATCCATTCAGTTACGGAGGAAGAATATCTTGCTGATTCATCCTGGTTGTTTCCACAGTTTGGTAATTATGCAGAAAGCTTCTATAAACATTCATGTACAGTTTTTTGTGTGGACTAAGTTTTCAACCCATTTTAGTAAATACCCATGAGTGGAGTTACTGAATCATATGGTCAGCCAACCTTTAGGTTCATAAGAAACCATCCAAAACTGTCTTCCAAAACAGATTGTTCCATTTCATGTTTCCAGCAGGAATGAACAGGAGTTCCTGTTGCTCCAGTTTTGGTGGAACAGTTGGTATTGTGGTTGTTTTGGACTTGAACCACACTAATCTAGCAGTATATCATTTTAATAACCAGATATTTTAGAACTTACCAAAATCAGTGTTGAAGAGATGATTCAAAAAAATAGAGAAGGAGTTGGAGAAAATGCTTCATCTATTAAAATGACCTCTGATTCATTATTGACAAAGCTTGCCACCTGCTGGATTTGGTCTGCTCTGGATAGTATTAAACCAGCTTCATGGTTCGTTAGCAACCTCTCACTCCTCTCTCAACTTGCACAGATCCTCAGCACCGTGCACATACGTGTATGACTTCCTTATCCTACAACCCTGCAGCAACTTATTGCAACACCAGTCTTACTTACTGGACTCTGGGGTCCTAAAAGGCAGAAAAATTGATGCAGAGCATCTCTCTCTCTCTGTACCTTGGGGTTTTCAGCACGAAGCTGCTCCTGATGGTGATGGGATTTGTGGAGGATGTTGGAGATCATTTTAGACTCTTCCTGGCCTTCAGCTTCCTGATTTTCAAACAGTTTTGCTTTGAGTTGCCCTTGCTCCAGTCTCTTCCCTGACCCAACAGTGGATGATGTGAGGCACAATTACTCAAAGAAAAACCAAACAGGGTAAGAAAGGAAAAACAAGTAGAGACAATAGAGTCCAAAACTAGGTCTAACCGAATCATAAAAATATGAAATGTGGCTGGCCCTGACCCTCCTTCTCCTTATTTCCCCACCTCTCCTGTGCCATGACCTTTTTTTTGGCGGGGGGGCGGGGGGTAATGGCGTTATATCTGATGTCACAAGAATGAGCATAATATTTTGAGTTGGTGTGGAGACCATAAAGTTGATATTCAATACTCTAGTTTATCTTGTTAACTTACAAGACAAAGTGGTGTTTGCAAATATAATGACAGAAAGAGTTTCAACATTGAAACAGATGTTTTTTTCCCCAGAAATGCCATCATCATTCCAAAGCAGATGTGATATTGAATATATTAGATGTGTTCTATCTCTAAAATGCAGGTACACTAAGTAAAAAGACATTGAGGGAGGGGCTGGAGCGGTGGCTCAGTGGTTCTGGTGCTCACCTGGCATGCGTGAGGACACAGGTTCAAACCCCAGCACCACGTACACAGCTCAGTGTACAACAAAGTGCAACAAAGGCCACATGAAAAACTAAATAAAAATTGATTCTCTCTTTCTCTCTCTCTCTCTCATTGTCCCTCTCTCTTTAAAAAAAGAAAAAAAAAGATATTGGGGGAGCTCAAGACCTGCAGTTGATCCATGAGTGAAGAGAGGCTTGAAACTACTTGGGAATGAGCACAGGTCAACTCTTGTAGAGCAAGTACAGAAATATTGAGCTCTATCAATGGTAGTGAAATATTGTAGTATCTAAAAAGTCAAATAACAATCACACACCCAAGTACTTGCTCTAATTATCCAGGAGCTGAATCTAAAGTATTCAATTCAAAATTCCTAGATGATTATAATGTGTTTGATTCCTATTTTCTATGACTTATTGGCATCCATCAACCAATAATGACTGTTAGTGCAAGGCACCTACATGTTGCCAGTTCTGCATACATAAGGTGAAGATTCCTAATTTTGTCCAATAGTTGTTTAAATAGTCAGGAAATTGTTCTTATGTTTGTTCTTGTATTCCCAAAGAAAGATTTCTTTTTTAAAGGGTATCTGGGCTTTTGAGAGGTTGTTAGACTTCTAAATATGACTCTAGGAGCAAAGAAGCAATCAGAATTTAAAAATATTATGTCATGATGAAAAAATGTCATTGCAATCTTCAAATGGTTCCTAAGGAGGGCTGTTACTCTCAGATATCTTCCCACAAATTCTGAGATAGTCATAATTTCTTTGAACTTTTATTATACTAACTTCTTTGAACTTTTATTATACTAACTTCTGCCACACATCGTGTTAAAATGACATTATCCCCTGAGAAATCAACACTTCTTTAAATTGCAGCAACATCCCACTTCCCTCAGGGTGTACAGCTGGAGGCCAGGGGTTGTCAAAAGCACCCCACACTTTCCCACATGGGATGCTCCAAGGGATTAAGACAATGGTTCCTTTTTATATTTTTATTGGTGTATTGTAGCTGCACATAGTAGTGTAATTTGTTATTACATATTCATACACATACACTATAACAATATAATTTGGTCAACATCGTTTCCCAGTAGTTCTCCTTTCCCTCTTTTCCTCCCTCCCCAAGTCCCTCCGTATACAGATTCCCCTTTGGTTGTCCCCCCCGCCCGATCCCCACACCTTTCTTTTCTTCTTTCCTCCTTTACCTTCCATATATGAGAGAAAATACATGACACTTGACCTTCTGAGTTGGCTTTTGTCACCTAACATAATGTTCTCAAATTCCATCTAATTTTCCAAAGCAGTAGTTCTTACACTTTGAAGATTTAAATAATACTTCAGAATGTTAGGATTTTTTTTTTTTGCTGCACACTTTAGGAGTTTTATGGACTCATAAAAGCATTAAGCTAGTCATTATTACAATCACATGGATCCCAGTGCCTGTAAATCATTTATTCTTGCACAGCACTAGTCCCTTGATTGTCCTTTAGTTCTCTGATTACTCTGTTCACTGCCCTGACTGTACCTGTACCCACAAACTCCCGAGATGAAGTTAGGGAGTTTTTTCCCTTCAGTGTTCTGAAGCATTTTGTAGTGGGAAACTTTTCCCAGCTCTTCACTGTGTTTTCCACCCTGCTCAGCTGAGTTAATACCCGCCTGTGGAAGACTGCACAGTGGTTGAAGCTGATGAACACCCCGCTTATACCTCCTGTGCCAGAAGTTTCCACTGTCTCCTAGGTTACAAAATGCCATAATCTGCATACAGCACCTTGCTCACATCTTTAAAACCTTCCACATAGAACATTTTTAACTTCAAGGATCTAAGGAGCTTGGAAATCTAAATCATTCTCCTCTGGGACATCTGCTATATCTTCTTCATGTACATTAGCAGTGAACAACAAGGGCACAGTGCTTTCTTTGTTTTTTAAATAAAGCCTAAATAAATTCTACACATCAATCAAATTTGACATCTCAGTGTGCAGTTTTGAAATATGCTGGTTGGGTACATTTGCTTTAAAATATTCAAGGTCATTTCCACAGTGAAATTCCTAGAAATGACTGGGCTAGAAACATCCTATACTTGGTTTAAGTTCTCTCCCCTCTCCTGTTTTTATCCTTTTAGTCTTTCCTGTAAACAAAGGAGGTATATTTGATCTCAGACTATCTACAGCAGAGCTCATAAGGAAGGTGCTGGAGAGCTCTGTTTGCTGGAGTTCCCACCTCTGACCCCATGCCCACCACATTGTCCATCCCTCTTTCACTGTCTCTCCCTTAAACTGTACTTCTCCATTTCTTCCTTCTCTCCATCTGAAGCTGTAACAGTAGGGAAAATAATCTTAAGATTTTAGGTCCTAGCTCCATCATGCAGAAGATACTATTAATTTTTATGGGACTTTCATGTTAGCACTTAGATGTATTCCATTAGAAAGAGTCTTTCAAGGCATTGAAGAACTGGTTAATTAAATACAAACTTCAACTTTCTTAAATTATGCTTAGAAGAATAAAATAGAAATAGTATGTACATGTGATATGAATTAGAAAAATCATGAATAATTCTGTCCAAAAACAAGGTCAAGAAAAATATTCTGGCTGTCCACCCTAGAACACTTACTGTGAAACAAATAAATAATCCAGCAACAGCATAAAAACAGTTCCAAGGAGCTCTGTGAAGTAGAGCACTGTAGATACTATTCTTCCCAGAAAATTGCTTCTGAAAATCAGAAATACATTGCACATGATCACTTATTAAATTCACTTTTAAACCTTTGTTATTTGGTGCATTTTGGTTATAGGATTTAGGACTGATAATACAAGCCATCATTTGTCTAGTTTTGACAACTTCATGCTTTTACTATCAGCTTGACTGAAAAAAAATTTGCCAAAAAAAGTCCCAGTGATTTCTGCTCTTATAAGTAGGCAAAATCCAACAAATCACACTTTATAATATTCTTTTTTGCAAGAATTGGAATAAGCATATAATGAGGAGATGGTATGTTTCATAAACTATCAAAGAAATCCCAAGACTTCACATCAGATCATGTGAAGGGGGCAAACATTCTCTAACCTTTGAATTTATCTGTTTCCTTTTTCCTTTTTTGGGGGGGAGTTGAGGGGCACCAGGTACTGAGCTCGGAGCGTTGTGCATGGTAGGCATGTGCCTTACCACGGAGCAATGTCCTCAGCCTTTTTGAATTTCATTTTGAGGCACAGCCTCACTAATTTGCCCAGGCTAGACTTTAACTCATGATCTTCATGCCTCACACTTCTGATTAGCTATGATTATAAGCCTTACCACTATACACAGCTCTTTGATTTTTCAGATGACAGTGAAATCAGACCAGAAGAAATCCTCACTCTCCAGGGACCTCTGATAGGTGCTTTCATTGAGCCATCTACCTTTTCCATTTACTTCTTCCCATAACTTATCATTTAGCACCAGTGTGACATTTTAGTGGAGTGGGAACTTCAGGCTAATGAGGACCCTGTTTCCTTTGGTCCATGATTATGTTCCCAGACCTGCCATAAGGTCCTGAGCACACGTAGATGCATGGCTATCACCCCACTCCATACATTGGTCTCTTGCTAGAACAAGGACAGTTCAAACAGTTTATCTCAGTCATGCGAAGAGTCATATGGTGGAAAGGAGCCATTGGGCTCATAGTCCAAGGGCTGAATTTTAGATCTAGTTTTGCAAAATTGTCCTTCATTTGATAGCCCTGCATAATCGAATTTTAAAAAATGTCTTTATTACTACAAAGAGAACTACTAAGATCCAGTCCAATCCCATGGTTCTCCCAGGTGCCAGGGTAGAAGATTGCCTGTTCATTCATTCGGTGGATAAGCTCTGTTGCTCATTCATTCATTAAGGAACAAGCAGTATTAATGATGACACCACTGCATGTCACCTTTAAGGACCAAACATATCTTGGTCTTAAGATGCTAGGACTAACTTATATCATTTTTCAATAAGTTCATGTCACTCAACTTCCATGCTTCTCTTTTAAGCTTTGAAATATGTGAGAAATATGCCATTTATTTTTTTATCTTTGAGAGAGGGAGAGTGAGAAAATCAATTTTTATTTAGTTTTTCATGTGGCTTTTGTTGTTTTGACACTTCATTGTGTACATGAAGCTGGGGTTTGAACTTGCGTCCTTGCACAAGCCAGGCAAGCGCCATAACCACCAAGCCATCACTCCAAACAGAGACATGAATTCTTTTTGAAAAAACGTTTGGAAAAAAGTGCAAACAATTTAAATGTTTAGGTGAATATTACATTTCATTGTAACTATATCATTTCAGATCTAGACAGTTTTTACCTAATTTAGCTACTGTAGCATTGAGCTGATAAGGCCCAACAACGTTTGTTATACCAACTCTTACAGCTTGGGTCTGGAATGCCTCCCAAATGTCAAAGGCTTGGACCTCAGCTTGCTGCTATTAGGAGATAGTAGAACTTTTAAGAGGTGGGGCCTAGTGGAAGAAAGGTCACTGGGGCATGCCCTGGAAGAGGAGGACCCTGGCCCCTTCCTGTCTCTGCTTCCCAGCTGCAACAAAGTGGGCAGCTTTGCTCTACCACACACTCCTTGCCATGAAATTCTGTCTCAACAATCGCCCAAAAGCAGTGGATCCACATGACCATGCACTCATATTTCCAGAAATGTTAGCCAAAATAAACCTTTCTTCCCTATAAATTGATCACATCAGGCATTTAGTCATGGTGAGAGAAAACAGACTAATATGCCGACATTGGTCCCGCCCTCAAAATTGTAATCAATGAGCTTGGTTTATGATAACGCTGGTCTTGGTGGGGGTACTAGCCACAGATACTCCCTTCCTACATTCATGCTGTTTGAAATTAAGAAATAGAAAACCGGGCTGGAGCGGTGACTCAGTGGTTACAGCTCTTGCCTGGCATGTGCAAGGACCTGAGTTCAAACCCCAGCACCACAGTCACAACGAAGTGTTGGAACAATGAAAGCCACATGAAAAACTAAATAAAATTGATTCTCTCTCTCTCTCTCTCTCACCGTCCCTCTTTAAAAAAAAAAGAAAGAAAATAAATAGAAAACTGTGTTTGCTTTGTAAATTGGAAGGATCAGAACATAATGGACTGCAACATCTGATCTTTCTTAAACTCTAGGTTCTTCATTTGGCCTTTACACATAAAAACTTAGGTTTAATGTGCATTGAACATCTTGAACACAAACATCTATGTCTTGAAGACAATATTCCTTCTACCTTAGTTCCTTTTTTTTCCTAGGTTCATCTGGAAAACTTCTACTCCATTTAGTTCTCAGATAAAAAATCAATTTGTAGGGCTGGAACTGTGGCTCAGTGATTACTGAGCTTTCTTGACATGTGCAAGGACATGAGTTCAAACCCCAGCACCACATACACAATGAAGTGTTAGAACAATGAAAGCCACATGAAAAAGTAAATAAAATTAATTCTCTTTCTCTCTCTCACTGTCCTTCTCTCTTTAAAAAAATCATTTTGTAATAATTTCCTGGAAATCCCTGCCTTCATGAGAACAAGAGCAGTATCTTATTTAACTTTAAATCAATTGGCAATGTCTAGCAAATTCTGGCAGAAGCAAATGCTTTTTGAGAATTGAATGAATGATAATTAGCCCAGTCTTAAGTCTTTAACCATTTTTCTTAGTTTACTTGGTTGGAGCACAGCTAGCAATCCATTACACAAACCACCTTTCTCTATTCAGAAATTGTCACTAGTAAAGTCTCAAAAATTTAAGATCCAGCTGTCTTTTAGTGATCCAAGTAAAAACAAATACACTTCTGAACTGTTCTTGACAGCTGAAAAATGCTTTGTTTAGAGAGCTTAAAATGAGACAATTTTTTTTCTAAAAAAACCAAAACTATTCTCTTTGGAACAGAGGGATATTTTTAAGTTTCAAGTAATTTTCTAGAAGAGTTATAAATGAATGGAGTTAATTTGAAGAGTGGCCTATCATTTTATCACTGGCTATAGAAGACATTTCAGAATTGGATTTGTCTGAGAAAGAGCCACATTTAAAAAGCAAGAAAATTTTCTCACATGATTTAAGGACAATAAATATCATAGCTAAGAAGATTTACTAGAGTGTTGAATAATGCTCACAATGCAGTGAATTCTTGGTTAATTAAAGAACTGCATAATGAACCCTTGGGTTAAACCAGAATTTTAAACACTCAGCACATAAAGGAGAAAGCCAAACAAGAAAATAAATTCATATCATGAATTCTATATAAATAGGTTTTCCTAGTATATGGTCTGAAGTCATAGTTGCTTGATTGATACTTTACGGATGCAACAATTATTTATTGAGTATCTACTCTATGCCAGACATTGTTTTAGGCCTGGTGATACATGAGTTAGCATGAGACAAAATCCATACATTTAATGAATTCTTTTGGATCTTCAATTTTATCAAAGGGAAACAGATAATAAATTATTAGGCAAAATACAGACTTATGCTATGTTATGAAACCACATCCTTAGCAAATAATTGTATGGGAGTCTTCTACTTCTGATTTGTTTTGGTTGGGATCTTAGGAGTAGCAAGGTTGATAGAGATACTTTCTCTTCTGGACCACAACAATTCCTTATTTGTCTACTGTGGGTGTTAATGGCTCTGAATTATTTACTTTCCTGTCTGACTAGAACTTGAACTTCTCCAGAGAAGGATTATGTTTCTTTTATCTGCACCTAGAATACTTGTCATTTCCTTAACTAATGTCATTTGGATTCCAAGAAGCCATAATCCTTCCATCCTTTTTCTAAGGTCTTCCAACCATCGCGCTCCTGATTTCCTACTACCTCTTTTGTTCGGCCCAAGCCTAAAACATTGGTGATTGTCAGAATTCCATTGACTTCTCTTTGGAGTCTCATTTCCTGGGTCAGTGATCTCATTGTTCCCACT